>QFEI01000012.1:0-76183 GCA_003316145.1 Neoboletus magnificus | reverse complement strand
GGAGTCCCAACACCACCATCGCCGCCCGAATCGCACGACATGGGCGGGTGCGGTCCCGGACGAGGGCGGCATGGCGGAGACACGTCGGTGGTTGTGGCAGAACGCGGCGTCGTACGAAGACCGGGAGCGGCTCTGTGCCGACGTCGACGCCGCCCTCGCCCGCTTCCCTGCCCTCCGACCAAAGTCGGACGTGTACAGTCAGTCTCGCCCTTCCTTCCTCTTCCGTCTGCTCAACAACGATCACCCGCAGCGTACGACGACGGCCGGACCCAGCTCCTTCTCTGTCTCCACGGTCTCCTCCCCATCGCCTTCAAGGGCGCCTCCTACAACATCCCCATCGCGATCTGGCTCACAAAGGACTACCCTCGCCACCCCCCGATCTCCTACGTCGTCCCCACCCAGCACATGCTCGTCCGTCCGACCAAACACGTCGATCTCAGCGGAAGATGCACGATCCAGTACACCCTCGATTGGCACAGAAAGCCCGAGGTCCGTCCTCCCCTCCGTCCAAATTCAGCCCCCTACTCACCCTCTCCAAGCCCTGCAATCTCTCTGCGCTGCTCCAAGCGATGCAAGATCACTTCTCCCGTGCCCCCCCTCTCTACGCCAAATCCAAGTCCTCCAGTCCCCGTCCAGTCCCACAACCCCTCCCCTCCTCCGCTTCCCAGCCCTTGTCGCCCCCCCACGACGATCGTCCAGCACTGCCACCGAAACCCATCTCGTCCCAGGCGCCTCTCCTGCCCCCACGCCCTATCGCTACCCCGCCGACATCTCCCCTTGCTCATACACAGGTATGCCCATTTTACTCTAAAACCCTCCCCCAATCACGATCGGATACACAGTCCGCCTTGTACAATCGGCCGCCGCCGCCGCTGCCCCAGCACCCTCGTGTAGATATCCGTCCACCCCAATATCACCAATCGCTACTTCCTCCGCAGGGCTTGTACTCTAGCGACGGAAATACCGTGCGATCAACAATCGAACAGTCTAGAGAATCATCTTCTCCCACCAGTCCTAATTACCGCCCTACAATACCTCCGGATGCCCTTTCAACCGTCCCTTCCCAAAATGCATCAACTCCGCCGGCCCACGTACCGCCCCCGGTTCCAGCCCCGGCTCTCTCTCCGTCCACCCCCTACATACCTCACCCTCCAACTCAACCACCCCCTCCACCGGTTGTACCAACCATCCCCCGTCCGAACCTGCTCGATGATGAATCCCCTGTGCCACAGCCTCCTTCGGCTCCAGCACCGCCACGCCCTCCGAATCCAGAACTACTCCAATTGCATGCCCACGTTCATGACAAAATACGATCAGAGCTTTCTTCCCTGTCCCAGCTTATGCTCTTGGAAGCCGATCGGCTGCGTGCCCAGCAGGCGGATCTTCTTGCCGGCGAACCTGCTATCCGTGATGAAATGGCGCGACTCGAAGCTGTGAGGGATGTTTGCCGTAACGTCGCAGCAAGGTTGCGGAGCACTGTTGAACAAGCAGAACGGAACCTCTCCGACTTGCGCCGAAAGGGTGATCCGGAAGTAGACGAGTTGGTCTGTTCGACCAGCATCGTTCACAACCAGCAAGTATCTCCAATCTGTCCATCGTTCGGCCACTGCTCACCGACCTGCACTATTCCCATGCCCAGGTTGATCAATTTGGTCGCCGAAGACAATGCGATCGAAGATACTATTTACCATTTGCATAGGGCCTTGAACACTGGCCGTATCGATCTAGAACGTTTTTTGAGGGTGAGGGTTATTCTTTCCCTTGGTCACATGTTTCTCATATCCCATTCCGTCGCTCAGACGACCCGCGTGCTCGCAGAAGAGCAGTTCATGAAAAGGGCGCTCATCGAGAAGATCCAGATGGGGATTCCGATGGGAACGAGTTTGCCTTATACTTAGTCACATTCGGGGTAGCAACCAAATGTGACTAGATCCAGATGCCTAGACTGGATCTTATGGGGTGCTCGGCGACGTAGTTGCCATATGCGCCATGTTCTGGACCACGCTATTGAACCTCGAGCTCTATCTGGGGTTGACCCTCGCAAGCTGTAGTGATGTGGCCGGCGCTCTGCTGCGGTTTGAATGACTTGCTCGTGATTGATTGGTGGCTGCAATTTGTTCCTGAGATAGTACGCCATCCCGTCAGCAGAGACAGGCAGTGCCTCTGGCAATTGTTCCATGTCCGGATCCGGATCTTCCAACAAGGTTCCGAGTGGGAAACGACCATAAGGCGTAGCGGGCCATCGAACCACTTTCATTACCTTTCACGACCGGGAGAAGTTCACTATACTTTCAAAATGGCAAACATGAATGTTTCCAAGCGCGACGGAATGACAAACTTGGCTATCGCAACTAGAATGGGTCAAGGGGTGTCTGTTAGTCAATATAAATGAACGCCGACCCATTCACACTAGGAAAGTAGATCAGGCGACATGGCCTTCACCCTTTTCCGTCTCAGTTTGTGCCCTCTTCCGATACTCTGGTCCCCTTCTCGTCGTTCCTACCCACCTCCACACGCGGTGTTCACCGCCACCTTGTACTTCTTCTAGGTTGACCCTGACGTTCGCGTTGCCCTCTACAACGCGTTCCACCTGATCCCATAGCCTTTTCCTGACGGATATTGAATGTTGCTCTTGGAGAATGAGATCACGGAGTTGAAGAGACGACAAATATGGTTGAGGTGCCGTCACCGGATCCGTATGGTGTGCAAGTTCTTGGTTACGCAACGTATCAAGGGCAATTTGGACTAGTTCCGCGATATGCTTGTTCTCCTTTTGGCGTTGGGCGCGGGACCGTCTGAGGGCATACAGCATGCAGGCACTGGCAAACAATACTAAATGGCGACGTCAGCAACCGAGCAACGAGCACAACGTAGTATTGTTACCGAAAACAGTCGCTCGATATTGTAACCACACCTCTCGGAATTTCACAATGAGCTTGCAATTCAGGGTTAAATTAGCAGTCTTGTGGGCCAGATAACGATGTCCACTGAAACAAATTTGGTGATGTGACAATCGGGATCAGATAATTTGTGATCGTCAACTCACGACATGTCCTCCCCAAATACAACGCTACCCCACTCAACAAGTTGTTGCATAGCTTCGTTAAAGGTGTCGTCAAAGGTGTCGAGAAGGTGTACCTGCCGAGCCGAAAATATCATTTACCGTCCATCGGAGGCGACAACAGGGCATACCGCGGTTTTCTCTTTCATCGTCTCCCTCAAGACTCCCACCTCCAAACCCCATTTTCGGGCTTCACCTCCTTCACTATCAGATATCGTCACCTGGCCTTCCTCACCGCCGGCACAGACTCTTCTTCCACGTTCCCGGCCAAGAAGGGTTTCGATCGCCTTCCCCAAAGCGCCAATATTCCTCTTTCGTCTCGGATCTTCAGTACAATGAGGTGAGAATGCAACAGGGCCCAATCCGGGTAACCCATCGGCCACCTCAGAAATGAAGGTCCAGACTGAATCGACAGGAGCTGATGGAGCGGCCCCGAAAGGTGACAACAAAGCAAGAATGGGGTGCGGACGTAGTAAGTACCCACTATTGCACGTTACCGTGCGCTGACTGCACGATGCATATTCTGGACAAGGTGTGCATGCTGATGGGTGTGGTAAGGGGATCAACGAAAGTAGTGGGCACGGTGTTCCATCTTTGGCAGTGATTGCATCAAAGAGCACCGATGGTATATCCATAAAGGTCCGATTGGCTTGAATGCATGGTTCAATTGCAGAAACATGAGCCTGGAATTCCCGCAAAGCTCGACTGCTATTCAACCCCGCGTCGCAAAACCCAATGGACGCAGATTGCCTCTTGTAGTCGATGACAATGCTTGAAAAAACAAGGGAGCAAATCGCATACAGTGATGTCAGCAGATAAGACCTCGATTTTGCGCGAGGCTCGTGCTGGTTAACGATGGCACTCGGGATATCCTGAAAGGTCGATGTCACCTGCTCGTTAAGCTCAGATTCTTCAATCTTGCCCTCTGGAACGCTCACTGGCGGCGCTGCAGAGTTGTGACCACGATCCGCGACTCCTGGGTCCACATCTAGAATGCGAGATTGTGGTAGCTGCCCAGGTGCCAAGGATGAGCTGGGCTGATGAGTCTGGGGAACGAATGTCGTTCTCTTTCCGGGCGGTGACCAGACGGGCGGCTGGCGCGGGATGTCCAATGGGAGTTGTGGCTCAAACTTGGACTGGGGCGGTGATCGCGGAGATGATTGGGGGAAAGGTGGTGCTTTAACTGGAGACGATGGAGGCGAAACGTGCGGAGGCGCGGACATAGAATGGCGGGATTTCTTGTGCACAGCACTTTTGCGCGCCGTCTTGCGGACGGGGGATGGTCGAATCGGCGACGAAGATTCAGCGCCAGATTGGAAAATATTGTTGTCTTCCCATCCACTGTCGTCTGCCAACTACGGGTGGCGAGGTCACTCCTGTGAGTTGTGCCACAATAAAGCTATAGAACGTACTGATATTCGGCGCGTCTGAGAATTGTCCTGACAAATGTGTGTCACCATCATTCAATGAGGAATAAAGCCGAACAACCCTCACCTCTTTTCTTCTCATGGCTTTCCGAGCTGGCGGTTCTTCTTCTGGTTCGCTTTCTTCGGTAAGAGTGGGTACATTAGCACGAGCCTTCGTGCTTGGGATCCTACCCAGGTCCGGTTGAGCGGATGAACGACGGCGCTTGGGCTAAAGACGGCGTCAATCCGGAAAGGGGGGATCAGATCCTCATTAGGCCTACTGGTTCTGGTCTTTGCGAGAGTTCGTCATCCTCTGGAGCGCGGGAGAGTCTCCGTGAGGAGCGCCTCGTTACCTGGACCATGATGAGCCAAAACAATTAGGAACAGAAATTTGCCACCTTCGTGTCTGCATTGAGTGGTCGGCCAGTCAGGCCATCTGTAATGCCATCGTCACTGGCAACACTGTTCTCTTTCTTCAGCCTCTCTTTCCGAAGCTTTGCGACCTTTGTTCTGATTTCGTCAAGAAACAACTGCACGAGTTTCGCTTTTGTGTAGGGAGTGGGATATCGGATCTGGTGGTGGGTGAGGACTCCCAGTAGCTGAGAAACAGTCAAAGTGTTTGGATCGAAGTCATTGTCGAGGTAGTCTCCCGTACTGATGATTTGCGTTGCGGTCAAAGACCTCGACATCGTGGCCAACGTCGAGGAAGGTCCAACAGCGGCACGTCGCAGATGGTGCCCTTGCCATACACCACGATCACGTGCCCAGACTATCTCCATTCGCTTATGTAATGCGCCGGCTGACAAAGGAGGTATTTGCCTTTGTTTATACCTAAGCTGTAATTGGCCAGCCTCCAGTTTCCCAGACCAACGATTGTCATTGGAGTAAGCTTGGACCTGAAAAAAAAAACGACACAGCATAGGATGCACGTCAAGTAGCCTGAACACATCGCGCCAAGACCGTGATTATTGCCAAAGTAGTGCTGGTCTGATCATCTCTCGCTGTTCGGTCCGAGACACCGTGGTGTTCGGCATGGCAGTCTTCCGGAGGACGACAAATGTGTACATTTGAGACATTACCTACTAATCGTGTGAGACATAATATACGTGGCTACACATAGCTCGCGAGCTCGCGAGCCCGTGGTCCAAGTGCATTTCACGAAAACTTTGGTCGGAATAGTCCCGATGGCCCGAACCAGTTGCCATCGATCTGACGTATTGAGTGCATTAGAGTTGGATCTGCCAGAAGTAATCCAGGGGTTTACCATCAAATTCCAGTAGGCCCACGGAAATAGGTCCTGGGAAATCGTATGAACAGTCGTACTTGTCTCGACGGAGCTCTACTGGCACATACCCTCTTCAAATGGTAGAAGAGCCTGGGCACAGGACGGTCATCATAACGGCGACAGAAACCAGAAATCATAAGGCTGACCTTCGTGGCTGTGTCTGGTCACCGAGGAGCCGGAAAACGTCTCATTCGGCCCTAAACCATATTTGAACTCGGTCAGCATTAATTCACCGTATCCTGTAAGGAGCTGCAAGAGAGGTTAGAACGACGGACCATGGCACACGACCAAGTCAAATGGTGCGGACCGGACAGCTCGTATAGCCATTATATCTGGCATCGCTAAGACTCCCCCTGTCCATCACGGAAAAGAGATTCTCCGTGAGAACAGGCAGCTGTGACGTGATAGCTGCCGCTGTCTTGCTAGTCGGTAAGGAAGCACAGTCCCCTACAGCAAAGATGTTGCTGAATTCGGACTTTGCATGTTGGAGTGTCGCAGGATTGACTTCTACTCGTCCTGCAGCGTTAGCAACTGGTGATTTTTCGATGGAATCCAAGGGTCCCATAGGCGGTGTCGCGTGTAGGATTGAATATTCAGATCAACAGTCATGCCATAGGTTTTTTTGAAGGTCGCCTTGCGGTTTGGCGCATCGACCGCAACGAGGTTGTGCCCAAACTCGCCGCCAACTCCCCTTTCAATCCGTAGGGCCTCCAGCGCATCCGCGTATTTCTTCACACTGAACATTGATGGCATTCCCGTCATAAATGTGACATTGATGTCGTTGGTCCTGCCAGATTTTCTATATCGATCCCACGCCATCCACATTATCTTCTGAGGACTGCAAATTACTTTAGTAACGAACATACTACCCCTTGGAAATATTGTAAAGTACCTCCAGCACATTTGACAACACCTGCAGGTTGTGTGAATATTGCATTTCCGTACTGCAAAGAATCAATATTTTCCCAAGTTTTGTTACATGCTTCAAACGAGTAAATGGATGATACACTAGAGGCAGGGTCGATAAGGGCCTGAGACAACCCTCTGATAGCATCCCAGTTGGTCTTCAAACCCACGGCGATTACTAACGCTTCATATGCTACCGAGCGACCTGCTGAAGTTGTCACAGACGACGTCGCGGGAGAGAACGTGGCCACGTTTTCTCCGATATGTGCAATATGAGGGGGGAATAGTGAAGCAAGGGGACGTCTGCATTCATGTTTGGAGCCGAGCCCTGCGGCAACAAGGGTCCTTGAAACAATGAGAGGCGGATTACTGTAGGCAAGGGAATGGGCTTACCAACCCGGCTAAGCCGAAAGAGAAAAGCAAAATGGTGAGCTTAGACAATGAAGCCAGTCCCACGCATCTTACTTGGTAGTAGTGGAACTGGGCGTCATCAAGGACCACGATGTCACCGTGGTTCAGAGGCTTATCTGCCGCCAAGAAACAGTTGTAGATTTGATTTGCTGCAGACAACCCTCCAGAACCTAGACGTCTCAAGCGGTGTGTCCGACGAATGATAATCTGAAGGGAACCTACCTCCACCAACGACGACGACCTTGAACTTGTCTTTAGTAGCTGTACTCGCAAATCGGACATGGCGAGCTGCCTGCCACGAGAGACGAGTAGATGTGTAACCAGTGAACATCTGCGGTTGTAAGAACAGAGTCAAGATATGATATATTATATTTTTCCCATTGCCCACGTGGTAACGATCGCAAGAATGACGAAATCATCTGCGCTTGTCGGACCTGTTATGCGAATTACCCACCGTGTCAGCAAATGTCGTCCTCGCGAACCATGCGACGTCTGCATCCCTCATTATTATTGGTTGCTCAGATGGGCTCAAAAACACTTTCCTCGTTGTCCAAGCCCCTGACATCTGGAACATAAATGAAGAACATGAGTTTTGCTCTTAGAAGCAATGTCTTAGCTCATCTGTTGCCTGGGCCATCATTATTAAGTCGCCTGACAAGTGGTCATGCCTCGAGGCCTTCAAGGGTGCTGACCTTGTTCTGATGAACTTCTCCGAGCGAACACTGTCGGAGAGCATTCCTGCAGCAACTGTGCTGGACGAATGAACGGAGTGTTAGTAGACAGTCTAGTAGCTAGCAGGATCTGAGAGAACTTTGACAGCTCTTTTATCTGATTGGCTGCAAGGAGCTGTGCCGGGCTGTTGCCGATTGTTCTGAGTCGCGTCCATGCTCGCGTGAACAGCAAAACCCATGGACAGCAGTTAGTCCTAGGGCACAAACTAGCTAGCATGTTCCAACCTGAATTCCACGAGTTCGCGAATGGCATATGTTGCTAATATAAGAGTATCCAGTAGAATTGTTACATACAGTCATATAAGCGGTTATGTACACTTGTAAGTGCGCTGCCAGTGGTAAGCATTTCACAGCAGCTGCCACAACCATCGTTGAGTACTGAGTGTCGGGAGTCGTCCCGTTGCACCATACAATATACTCGTCTATCTAATCTTAACGCCTTAACGAACCCTTTGTTGGGACGAGAATGGCCACTCAACCGGGACAAGATGCCAAGTTCTTCCAACGTGGAAAGATCGAGGTACATCAGGTTAATTGGGATGCCCTGGACACCATAGAGCTGTTTTTGCCTAGGAATTTCGTGTCGAGCTTCAAGCTGCAGAAGCAAAGGACAAGAAATTCCAGAAACGAAGAACGGTTCTCAAGAAGATCGTCGCAAACATAACCATGGGCAACGACAGTACGTGAATTGGTCAATGCATGTCTATCATCCTCAAACGTGTCCATTCTTTAGTGTCGCCACTCTTTCATGACGTTGTCCAGTGTATTGGTACCCCTCTGCTTGAGATAAAAAAGAGTAAGTACACAGTGCTCAACATTCGATTCTACCGAAAAGTCAACCATATTGTAGTGGTTTACCTGTACCTGGTCAGCTATGGTCGATCCAAACCGGAGCAAATACAGATCGTCATTCCGAGCTTTCTACAGGTATCCCTGCGTATGTTTTTGTCCAACCCAGGCCCACATCTCGTTCTTAGGACTGCAACGATCGCAATCCCCTCATCCGGGCACTCGCCATACGGACGATGGCGTACATACCCATTCCGGTAGTAACGGAAGCCCTTAGTGAACAACTACGACATTGCATCAAGGATCGGGATCCTTATGTACGCAAGACAGCTGCAATCTGTGTCGCCAAACTTTACGCTGCCGATCCCAGGAAAGCAGAACGGGCGGGGTTCGTTGAAATGCTCAGAGATATGATGCTCGACGCCAATGCAACAGTTATCGCAAATGCCGTAGCAGCGCTCTCGGAAATTGGAGATCGCCAGGATGGTGTCATTTTCCGCCTGAACCTGCCCATTGCGAATAAACTAATCGCCGCGCTTGGCGAGAGTTCAGAGTAAGTTTGTTCGTAACATGTTATGGGTCTCGTTAATCTTGGATCAAGGTGGGGTCAGATATACATACTAGATTCTCTCCTACGTTACGTGCCGGAGCAGCACGCTGACGCGGAAATGATGGCAGAAAGGGTGATTATACAACTACAACACGCAAACTCAGCTGTGGTTTTGACTACCATCAAAGTTCTCCTGTATCTCATGAATTACATGGAGAATCGGAGACTCATCGACCACATCTGCAGGAAGATGGGTCCGCCATTGGGTAATACGGTGGTTCTTTCTAAGGTTACAAGGACTGATTGTCGGGGTCCCTCAGTCACGCTACTGTCTTCCGGTCCAGAAGTTCAATACGTCGCACTTCGCAATATTTTGCTCATCATCCAACGGAGACCTACTGTGCTGAAAAATGACGTTAAAGTCTTCTTTTGCAAGTACAACGATCCGATATATGTTAAATTGGCAAAACTGGAAATTATGTACCGACTTGGACGTGAAGAGAATGCAAGAGAGGTATTGGCAGAGCTCGAAGAGTAGGTGTCTCGTTTGTTCCTAGGCGTAAAATGTTTGATCGTGGACTGTAGGTACGCATCAGAGGTAGACGTCGACTTTGTTCGCAAAGCTGTGCGGTCGATAGGTCGCCTGGCCATCAAGGTCGAGGCAGCAGCGGATATGTGTATCCAATCACTTCTTACTCTGATCGAGACTAAAGTCTCGTATGTCGTCCAAGAGGCCGTGATTGTGACCAAAGATATTTTCAGGCGTTACCCAGGCAGATACGAGGGCATCATCCCGAAGCTCTGTGAGAACCTTGATGCCCTGGAGGAGCCTGAGGCCAAAGCGGCTATGGTGTGGATACTGGGTCAATTTTCAGACCGGATCGATAACGCTGATGAACTTCTGGATGACCTGGTGTACAAGTTCCTGGAAGAGACTGTCGAGGTGCGTGGTTAATTTGATAACGCCATGTTACTATGGTTAAGCAGTGTTAGGTTCAACTTGCGCTTCTGACTGCCGTAGTCAAGCTATTCATTTATAAATCCTCTTCGGAAACCGCAAAGGCGCTGGTTCACAAGGTGCTGAAGTGGGCCACCGAGGAAATAGACAATCCCGATCTACGGGATCGAGGATTCATGTACTGGAGAATGCTTGCGATGAACCCGACAGTGGCTGGTGAAATTGTCCTTGCAGAGAAGCCTCCTATAACAACGGATTCAGACCGAATGGACCGCGGTGCACTTGATCAGCTGCTATTGCACACAGGTACACTTGGTAGCATCTATCACAAGAACCCAGAGGTTAGTACACGTGCATAAGCCATTTACTGGTGTCTGATGTATAGCGCAGACTTTTATTCGAAATGCGGCTGGAAGAGCATTGGTGGACAGCCCTGCGCTTAATGCTAACTCCAGAGCAGTTCTCGTCCCCCCCGCACGTCCCCAACTTCCAACCACCACCATTACTGTCGCTGGCCCTGGCCCTATTGAACCACGAGCCCGTAATCAGCTTACTGATGCTTCTCCTGATGCACCGAAAGCAGAGTCCAATGTGCCATCACAAAGGGCTAACCTGTTGGTAAATGATAACTCACCAACGGCAGAAGGCCGTAACAGTGCTGGTGACGGTCCTGGGGATGAAGATGCGGGAGTTGGTGTTGACGGGGACGATGACGATGACGACATCAGTAACAATCCGGTCGCGGATCCATACGCAAACCTGGATGGTGCATTTGGAGGGTATCTGGCGGACCAGCCTCACCCCATGGTCAGGCGCCAGAGGGGTAACAATGACTTGGATGACCTATTGTTCTAATCAAATCGTCTCGATAGGCGGCACCAAGGATCCCTGCCGTTTTATTAGAAGGGCCTGGGCCTGTATGCCAATGTCCTCTTAACAATAGCTTTGCGTCTTGTTTGTGTGGTATGTAGGACACAGGTGGACTGTTGGTAAAGAAGTGTCCAGAAGTTGAGCCATGTCCAACGTGAGATAACACATCGAGTGAAGATGGATATTGGATATTGCGGGTCATATCTGGTAGAAGGGACGCCGCCTCCCCCGATCGACTGGTACCTTCACCAAGGGAATATGCCAAGTCAACAGCCTGTACTAACGTCAGAGTCAGCTGAGCATCAAGTGAATTTTGTCTGCAACAGCTGCGAGGGCATTCTTAGGCCGTAAAGAATTATAGTGCTAAGCTACAGATCAGACCAGGAATGCTAGACTTTGCAGAACCACCTACCTCTCCTAGACCATACATCCGACGATGAAAACTGATGCGGACAATCTTCGCATTCCGCAAAAGGTTATCGGGCGGATTGCCGTCGGGGGTATGGGTCACTACGGACGGTGTACCGGCCTGTATGACCTGAATTGGTACATTATATGCCCGACTAAGTGCCAAGATCTCCGGCTCTCCACCCCACGCAGCAGTATCTCTAATAGCCAAACAATATTGTTTAAATTGCCGTGCATCCATGAGTCCGTTATTCTCGGTTGCCCCGACACCGTCTTCCCCGGAAATTGACGGTAGGAAAGGAAGAAAGTCATCGGGATGCTGAGAGAGATAACTAGAGGCTGTGGCACGGAGCGTTGCATAATTTGCTTCGTTAGGTGGCAGGATATTAAGGAGAGCGAGCTGGTCAGCAATCGCGGAGAACAGACAGTGGCCGTCCGGGTTTATCTGTGGGACACAGACCTTGCATTTTGATCGGGAGGAGGACTAGCGTAAGGCACCAACCTCATGAATCTGCACGGCGAGCTCATCGCACGTCCGTTTTATCGACGCTGCTTCCTGCTTTATCTCGCGATCGACTTTTGCATCTGTGTCAGAATTCGAAGGAGCCAGGTTCTGAGCTAATGCGGCCGCCTTTCGTGCCTACACGAGTCTTGAAGTGAACTCAGTCTTGTGTATCATTCCACGTCCTACCCACCTGCCTCGCAAGATGTCGCACCTTGGAGTTCTGCTTCCTGGAACCAGACTCAATCCGTTCATCAACCTCGTTCACAGGAGTATCCTGTGGTTCTGTGATTGATTCTTGTTGGGGTTTTTTATCCCTCGAGTCGAGCTCGGCAAACAGATCATCCATCAACTCGTCATCAGGTAAAGACGATGGTGGAGGAAATGTGTCTGTTGGCGTGGCCGATGTAGATTTCTTTGGCTTGTTTCGCTTTGCGCCTGGCATTTTTCCGGGGAAGAGCTTCTTGAAGTTCTCCCCTCGTAATGGACGTGTCGGCAGGGGTGAGGAGTCTTGTGGCTATGCAACATGGTCAGTGTTGACTCGACGTACAGCCACTGCCGATCATGGTGGCCTTGCGCGCCGATTGCTCGCTTGAAACAGCGTTGGATGTTGTCTCCCGCCACTAACTCATCAAAGCCAATAGTCAGACCCGCGTACATCTATTCGATATATGGAAACCACAGTCTTGACCTGCACTGAAAGTGCATCGAAATTGGGCTCACTTTTGACCGAACTCTCATCCAACACCAGCGAGGAATCGTGGCTCAACGTCCAGCTCATTTGCAGACATCTCGCAAACTTGCTGCGCATCAGATATGGAACAGGTTAGTAGTATAACATACCATATTGAAATGATGATATCGACCCCATCCCAACAGAGGATAATCACACAGCTCTAGGAGGAAGTTCTTTGCCACAGGATCTCACCTCTCTTCTATCCAAAGCACTCGACGGATCACCGGTTCCGAATGATACTCGCGTCACTGCTGTACTCGAAATCCTTCGTGTCAGCGCCAACCTATGCGTTGAACATGGTGGGTTCAACTATTTCTTCAAGAATACATGTGCCATATTCAGTTTGTTTCACTCAGACCAGAATAGAGGACAACTGTTGGAGGCCGGTTTTCCGCAGGCAACTGTGTCGCTACTTGAAGGCTATGCAGAGCAGCTGCCGACCCAACCGCAAGTTAACCCTTTACCACTATCCACCTCCCACCTGCAAGTCATCAAGACTGCCATCGGTTTTCTACTAAATTCATCTCTTGGCTACGGTGTGTCTACACGTTTTGCCGACGCACTGCACACTGATATTCAGTTCATCCATAGAACCAGTCAAGTTCCGACTCATATCTCTCGAAGTCGCCGTGACACTTGTGCGCTTGTCGTCTGCGATATATCCCGCCGGTGCCTGGATGAGAGGTCCAACAAGCCTGTTTCCAGTGGAGTCTTGGACTCTTCGCATCGGGCTCTCCAATTGGACTTGGAGGCTCATCACCGAACTCAGGGATGATGGTCAGTTCGTTCAGCCAATCTTTCCGACCCTCGCGTCTGACCGTACCACAGCACATCCACTTTTTAACACCGATGTCCTCCCTTTCCTTATCCAGCCATTGATCGCTTTCACTCCACCACTGCTAACTGCTCCACCCCCTCCAGATTTTGCACAGCCCTCACAGCTCAGGACGTCTCTATTGCACGCTGATTTTGATCTACTCTCAGAAGCATGTTCAAACCTCGAGTCTCTCGCACTAGACATTGAGGACATCCGATTGTCCCTAGCTCGCGGGTTTGTATTCCCCGCAGAGCATCAGAACGTTCCATGCCTGTCTGCAATGCTAGACTTCATTGAGCAAGGTAGTTATGCACCACTTTGGTATGTGCAACACGAAACCAGTCTGGACGACGGTGAAGTTCGAAGCCAAGAAAAGGCTTTCGATGACTGTAAGGCCGCCGTGATCAAGGCAGTGGTTGAAGTATCTGGAGAAGAAAAGAACACGGATGTACTCTGTGACGACTTGGAAGAAATATACCCTGGTGGCAGATTCGTTTCTCGTATGGTCAATTGGATTCGGGCCTTTGTTACTACGAGCAACCATGGAAACCTTAGGGATGACTTGGTGATTTGCGCGACTCTTGCCCTCGGAAACCTAACGAGAAGAGGTGATCATATCGCAATGAGATGCCTCTACTTAGATGCGTTGCTGATCATTTGACGCTTGCAGAATCCCACGCGACCTTGTTGCTATCCCCACCACATAACATCGCTCAGTTACTGTCTTCGGAGTCTCTGCTCTCCCCAGTAACGGACCTCAAGTTGAAGCATGGGGTGATCGGCCTGCTCAAACATCTTTCCCAGTCATCCGTTCAATCTGTCTTCAATCGTACAGCTCTGGGCAATGCTGGAATAATCGAGCGCATTGTGGCAAGCGGCGTTTGGGATGATCGCGGTGATGTCATGGCAGACATCGTGCAAGTCAACGCCATCGGCGTCGTGAAGCATCTCTGCAACAATAGTAGTAGGTCCAGTCTGCTTACCTGACTCATCTACTTCCTAACATTCAACACAAGTGGACAATTCATTCGCTGTCATATTGCCCTCAGATAGCGCAACCACACCAGGACTCTCGCAGCTTCTTGCCTTGATTAAGCGATCCGACACAGTCGCCATTAAGAGCGAAGGCACACGAGTCATCGTCAATCTCATTAAATCACTTTGGTCGAGTGACCCTACGATTGAACAACGGGACGCAGAAGAAAATCAGACGAGACAACAGAAAAGGGAATCTGCAATACAGGCACTGGTCACAATGCCAAGTGTTGACGCCCTTGCCGCGCTCGTTGGTAGAAGCGCAAAATATCCAATTCTTATCAATGAAGCCATCGTTGCGCTTAGTCTGCTGAGTACTCATCGGGATGGTGGTAAGTTCATTGTTTGATATACATTATCATTGTACTCACTCATGCTAGGCCAGTTAGTCTTGCGGACTCTTCTAGCATCCCTCCCAAACGAGATAACGCATCCAGCCCCAGGTTCTGCAGCGATGTCGACAGTAGCGTCAACCAGCAGCGAGACAGGATCTCCTATCATCACTTCTCCTCCTGCGCGCGGTCGTGCTCCACCTCAGAGACGTGCTCTCGATCTTGTTTCGAATATCCTTCATAATGGTAGTAGCGACGACGCTTCCAGTCCTAGACAACCAGAGTTGACCTCATATCCGGTCGAGCTTCGCATCAATATCTGTGCTTTACTTGGACAACTGGGGAAACGAACAGCTGGAGAGGAGTTGGAAATGGTCAAGGATAATACGAGGTCTACATTGGAGGACCTATCAAACCTGAAATTCACAGGCAAAGAGAATATGCTAGCAACTGCAGCGAAGAAGGCCCTTGATATGTGGACACGATAAAGGTCGTATTTAAAGGGGACGGATACCGGTATTTTGGTGTGCGTACGGCCCCATGCATGTAGTACTAGTGTTCTTGTTGTGGACGTGTTCGAGTTTCAAAGTGAGATGTGACATCCGGTTATACCGGCAAGGCTGATAAGTCCGCCTCGAGCGTGACACTACATTAATGAGCCATTCAACGGTTTCATCCCACATTCTCCATTGAAGGTCTCATTCATGGAGTTGAGCAAAATTCACGTCAGTGTCTCTCAGGGGATCGCAACCATCACCCTCGATGAGCCACAACGGCTGAATGCGTTGTCGGCTGAAGGTTTGCATCATGCCCGGCTTGTAATGACCCTAATAAGGAGTACAATCACAGACTACGATGATTTCGCAAACTCGTTGAGAGAAATTGACAGACGCGACGACGTCGTAGCCACAGTATGGCAAGGCAAGCCGTGCTATCTGCATTCCAATAGTCTGTTCAGCTGAGGTTTTGCTCTAGCTAACGGAAAGTGGTTTTGCGCGTGAGTGGCTGGCGCTCATTACAGTAATACCCGCTATCGTGAACATGTCCTGGTTTCGCAGAGGAACTGATGTGAAGGACTCGAAGCCTGTCAAGCCAACGGTTAGGGACCAACTTCGTGCCCGAGTAATTTCAGCAAACACGGATTGCACTAGGGCGGTATGGCACACTTCGCATACTCAATGGCCTCCACTCTCACATCGTTCTAGCTTTATACTCACACCAAGGTTCTGGTCGCTGCTCTAAATGGGCCTGTGATGGGTAAGCGGCCCTATAACTAGATCACGCTGAACGTGTTCCTTATGGAGTCATGTAGGCATTGCAGCTGGCAAGTCAAACTCACGGTGTCTGTTGATTAATGATACGATGTGCCTCAAGCGTTCTTGGGCAACTTCGACTTTATCTACGCCCTCCCCGAAGCGTGGCTGTATGTTGGTTTTCCCTTCTTGGGTGCGTCTTGGTCTGCAGTGCCTGTGTTTGCGACCGACGCTGTTCCAAGGCATCGTAATTGAGGGGGGAGCGAGCGTCAACTTCATCAACCGAAGTAAGTATACTTTGGATCCATCCCTTGAGGTTCCACCAACCCTTCACAGTGGGTCTTGCCAAGGCAAACGAGGTGCTCATGTTCAACCGCAAGAAGAATGCCCAAGAGCTACTCGAATGTGGTTTTGTCAAGTGCGTTCGTATTTTATTCACCCTGACTGCCTCACGATATCATATTTTGCAACAGTAAAATATTCCCCTCTCAACCTACTGAGTTATTTCATGCAGCAGTCCGAGAACACCTCCTTGGCGAGCTTGATGGTCTGGACCGTTCGTCCGTACTTACTATCAAAGCACTCCTCAAAGCCGGGTTGTCGGAGAAGAATGACCCCGATGCTGTCAACCTTCGGGAAAGTTATGCACAAGCGGAAAAAATGGCCACTGGAATACCCGCTAGACGTTTCGGGATGATTGCACGGAAGGAAATCAAACATAAACTATAACATGTCTGTTGAAGTGGTAGCGCCCCTTGACTATACAACCCTTTCCTTATCAAGTTTCGTTTTCGGTTCATCCGGGCTTGCCTTTGGTGCGCCTGCAAAGTTTCTTACCCACATTCAACCCACGTTTGCCGCGTCAGTGCTTCTTGTCGATTCACACCACGCACGCGAGGAGACGCTATATTTATGCGTGATTGCAAGTCTGCCATCGCAAGGTACAATCTTTTCCCGCGTTCTACTTACCACCAGGCAAACATGCTCAGTGTCCCGACGAGCCGCCCCGCCAACGAAGAGGGTCATCATAACCAGGACGCAAAACACACGAATACTCTCCGTCGTGGGTTAGAGAGTCGCCACACATCGATGATTGCCGTGCGTTACTTTTGATGACCAAGCGACTGTATCTTATGTGGTTTAAAGCTAGGAGGTGCCATTGGGACGGGGCTTATCATGAGTTCCGGGACAGCACTCGTCCAAGGTGGACCTCTCGGACTGTGTCTTGGATACGTTTTCGTGGGCTTCGTCTGTTACTTGGTCATGATTGCTCTCGGGGAGATGTCAGCCTACTTGCCACACAAGAAGGGTTTTGCAGGTTATGCAACACGCTTTGTGGATCCCGCGCTTGGCTTTGCTCTTGGCTGGAGTTACCTCATAAAATATCTCATTGCCCCAGCCAGCAACATTAATGCTGCTTGCATAGTCATGCAATACTGGACGCGATCAGTACCGCTTGAGGTGTGGACAGGTTTGTTTTTCTCGCATGCCCCAACAAATCGATCAGTCATCCTTTGCTCTGACAGCTATATATATTACCTGCGGTGAGTCTATTATCCACCGTGATGAGGAATTCACGCGAAGGAATGGGTCGTATTGAAAGCTCTACTTGTCAACCTGCTCGGCGTCCGCATCTTCGGGGAACTAGAATTCTGGATGAGCAGCCTTAAAATCCTCTCACTGGCCGGGTTCATACTTCTGGGTATCGTCATCGATCTCGGTGGAAACCCGTTGCATGATCGCATTGGATTTCGGTATTGGCGGCCCCCCAATGGCCCCATGGGTAGTTATCTCCCGTCACATGTTCACGACGATCATCTTGGAATCTTCTTGGGCTTCTGGAGTACCCTGACAACCGCGATATTTGCATATATCGGGACGGAACTCATCGGCATCACGGTGGGAGAGACGAAGAATCCAAAGGAGAATGTACCACGAGCCATAAAGCAAACGTTCATTCGAATATTCGTTTTCTACATTGGGACCGTGTTCGCGATCAGTTTGATTGTACCCAGCACGAGCAAGGTGTGTGGGAACGGAGGTGATCCCAGACTCGAGCGCCTGACCACATTTCAAGGCACTCTTTGTTGCCAATAGTTCCCAGCCTGGCGCGGCGGCGTCTCCGATTGTCGTTGGTGAGAAGATCGAATCCCGTCGGGCCGCCGCAGTTCCTGGATGCTGATGGATCGCATACTTTACAGGCATCACGCTAGTCAATATTGGCTCACTCAATGACGTCGTCAACGCAATTATCCTTATCTTTACCTTGAGCGGTGCCAGCTCAGATTTGTATATCGCATCGCGCACATTACACGGCCTCGCCTTGGAAGGAAAGGCTCACCACATCTTCACAAAGGCCAACTGGATGGGTGTGCCGTGGACTTGCCTATTATCGGTTACGGTGTTCTGTGGCCTGGCGTTTCTCAATGTCAACTCGTCTAGTGCTGCCGGTGGGACACATCAGGACATCTCTCCCCGCGTGACACTGATCGCATGCGTAGTTTTCGCGTATTTCGTCAATCTTTTGTCCGCTTTTGGTGCCTTGACTTGGATGGCAATCACATACACTCACATGTGGGTACCCCACGGCCCGTCAGTGGTTCTGACGCTAATGCCAACGGGTTCAGCCGGTTTATGGGTGCGCTCAAAGCGCAAGGTATCTCACGAGATACACTGCCGTACAAGGCACCCTTGCAGCCTTACGGCTCCTGGTTCGCATTGATCTCCATAGGGATCATCACGCTCTTCAAAGGCAAGTGGCACACGATGTACGATGACCGAGTACGTGATACCGACGTCGTGCAGGGTTCTATACATTCATTCCCTTTGATGCAAGGTTGTTCGTCACGTGAGTGTATACGAAACCCATGCCAGAGTACGTGACTGAATGTGGGTGTGGGAACGTCTGGCTCCAGCGCATATATTCCGATCCCTGCATTCCTCCTTCTGTGGCTCGGTTATAAGGTTTACTTTCGCACGAGTCTCATACCCCCTGAGAAGGTTGACCTAACGAGTGGGAAGATTGACGAGGAAGAGCGGCAGCCGGAGAAGCAGGGAGATTTTGCGGGGAAGCGGGGAAGCGTGAAAGGATTGAGGTGTTCAAATGGACTATACACGAATCACTGATCACAAGCCAGCAACGGGTCAGCAGGTCCAACTTTGAGGGGTTACAAATCAGACTAGGTTTTGCACGTTCGTGACAAGGCACACGAAGGGATACCGAACCGAGTCGTTATTATAAGTTAATGGCAGTACAAGGGGTGCAATGACTAAGAGAAAAGGGAGAATTGCGAAACGTGTAGTACAGATGCCAATTGCCGAGTGGAAGTGGGTGTGGGGCGAGATTACCAACATTAACGATATAGAGTACACGGTAAAAGCGATCGAAAGGATTGCCGGTGTCGTGAGGATCACGTACTAATACTGGTATTTGCGGCTAAAATCCTGCCTGACGTGGATGGCTGGGATTGGCGGCTGGCAGTATGGAGAGCGAGGAGTACCTCGGCGTTGTCGTTGGTGTTTAGTACGTCACGAATAGATTTTTCAGCCAGTATACATGTCTGGGGGTAGCGGGTAAGAGGAGGATGGAGGAACGGTAAGCAGCACGACTCACTCTGCTATAACCGCCGCGCTGAAGGGGTCGACGAGAGATGGCGATGGCGTTGTGGATACTATCGTAGGCATACCTTCGCCTGATGGGAGCCAATGTGAGTGGAAGTGATGTGCCATCAAAAAAAGTTCACGGACAAAACGCTCTCGAGTTCGCTGCGGGAACGAGGAATGATGAACAAGTCCGAGCCCGAGAGGTAGCGGTTGAACGCCTGGTAGGAGGCGCACCCCGCGACGAGAGTTTCGTTGAACGAGGGATGGTCCTGATCCCAGGTGAACCAATTTTCGCTGTGGCGGGGGTGAGAGGGCGAGGGAGAAGTGGTCAAAGGGACGTACGTTAGATGGGAGTGAGCGATGGCCTCTGAGGTGTGGGGAGCGAGGAAGCGGTCCATAGGGAGCGGAGAGGTGTACTTGAGAGGAAGGAGGGAGGGACGGCGTGAGGAGATATATATACGTGGAGTTAAAATATAATTGATTGGCGCTGTCGTTCGAGCACAGGAAATATTTTGCGGTGGGCGTCTTGGAATATTAAAAAAATAAAAATCAGCGTGATGCTCGCAGGAAAACAAAAGAAACGGACCGTCGGCATTCAGCGATAAACGTTTTGTCCACACTCGCTTGCCTTTTCCAGCGCGCACGTTCGATGCCCACAGACTCAATACTGATATTACTGATCTACGTCGAGTTCTGACTCGCTTCGCTGCGCAGTGCTGTGCTTCATGATACTTACCGAGGGTTGCCCGGTTTAGCAATATGGTCCCGATCAGATACCATGCTGTGGGGTGCTGTGGTTGCCATCGACAAACACACTGGACGGTGTATGTACTTTGCATTGCGAGGCCTATCTCCCTTGCGGCCATTGACCTCTCCCCCTGATTTACATACCCAGGGCAGCAACAGCTGACGCATGAGTGAAAACTGGCTATCACTAATTATAATCATTGGTCATGTGTGTCCGGTACTGTGGCTGCCGCTTGCCTGGGTGCCCACTTTAATACAAGTCACCGGAGTCCCATCCATGGTTATCCGTTACGATATTTGGTGCAACATAGTTTTCCCGATTGTCCGCGCTCTTTCTATACGCTCGCAACTGATTACCAATGTCATCACAGGTCCATCTGACTAAATGCTCTGTAATGATTACAAGTCGGGGACCGTACATATGACACCTGCCGTATGGTACTGGCAGCTACAATGGACCCTCGATGAACAGAACACGTCAGATAGATGCTGGTAAGCCTTATTTTTATAGGTTAGCACCCGAGGCGAGTCGAGGATAGATGATGGGATCATTTGCCCATAAGGTATAGAGCCGCTCAGCCGGGTCGGTTCCGACTCTCACACACCAGCCGTCGCTTCCTCGTCCAAGGTTACCCCCGTAGTCACCGATCGTACATGTGGGCTCAAAAAGTACTTTGTGCTTACCGTCGTGTAATCTGGCTGCCGCAGCGCTTCATTCCTTTTTTGGTCATGTGCTGATTCAGCGTCCAGTGACGGTGAGGATATTCTGCCCCTAATGCATCATCGACCCTGTGTACTCAGCAAGCTGCAACGTCCACTCATCATATATAAGATCACGGCCCTCTCCGTGCTCTCCTCTTCCATTCTTCCAAAACGTTACAGTCACTCAGAATGGCTGTTTCCCGCAGCGTGATCAAGAAGGTGCTCGCTGTAGAGATAGAAGAAGTTCGTCCGTTTTATCTTGGTGATCACCGTCTCTTGATCAGTTTTGCAGGGCGTAGGCGCACGCGTCCGACGCTCCATCGGATCTATGAACTTACGCAACTTGACTCCTTTCTTGATGCTAGATCACTTCCATGTCTCAACAGGAGCAGTGAGCAACGACCCCTCACCTTCCCTTATCTGCCACTGATCCGCTAGGTAATTCTCCCAGGGTTTCCCTGACCACCCCCACCGAGGTCAAGCAACGGTAACGTACATGCTTGAGGGGTAAGATACTGCTGTATAAGCGGCTAGCGTGACACCGTAACTTATCCTTTATCCGGACAAAGGTCCAGTCGTCACGAGGACTCCGCAGGACATGCTGGAACGATTGAGGCAGGTGGCGTTCAATGGATGTGTGCTGTATGTCGCCCAGTGCTGTCACTATACTGTCTTCCATACCAATTTACGTCGTGTTTCCACAGGGTAAGGGTATCATACACGCCGAGATGCCAGTACACGCGCCAGGTGTCCCCGAGCCACGGGGACTCCAACTCTGGATTGACTTGCCCAAGCAGGTACGATAGTGCGCTACGATAGTATGCGGTATGATTGTCCTTGAATCAGGACCGCTCACGTCTTGCTCCTTTGTTGCAAACAGTTCAAAATGGTAGTAAGTAACCAGCAGTCAGAAATCTCGGGTTTCTTCGATTGATAATGCATCCCAGGAACCTTCTTATCAGGAGCTCGGCCCTGCATCGTGCGTTTATTGATTAACCTCCTCGCGTAAGCTGCTGACGTCAAATAGCATCCCAGTCGCTTACCCCAATGGCATCGAAGGGTCCATCAGCATCAGAGTGATTAGTGGGAAAAGTCATGGCGTCGAATCCCCTGTCCGACCACTTGGCGGGTGCTGGTACTTCCACGTAATAATGAAGAGGTCAGGGGACAACATGTTCCAGGACATCCGTAAGCGGCCACCCCGTTTTGACGAGAACACCGCTGAGACAACTTCCTTAGCCGCTGGCTGGACATCATTTATCTATCGTATGCGTTGTCTTTCCGATGGTGTGTAGATGCTGACATTGCGCACTCAGTCTGGAAGGGGGCCATTTCCGTCGGGGATGATGGTTCCGTAAACGACGGCTTTCATACTCTTGTTCTGTCTGACAAAAGTGGGGAGACCGGAGCAAGAATCACGGCGATAAGGGATGACACCGAATTCGTGTTGGTATGTTCTTTTCATCAGAGTTGGACATTTCCGGCAATGAACGTGTGCCAGGCTGCGGCTGAACCTCTTGACCAAACCGTTTTCCAATATGGCCCGTTTGTAATGACATCGCGTGAAGAGATACAGAAGACATTGATGGACTGTAATTATCTAGCTGGTCCCTCACACGCACGTTCTGGACTTTTGCTGACATATCCAACCAGATCAAACTGGCAAGAATGGCTTTGAGAAGGCCCATACATGGAAAAGCAAGATAGGACAGTAAACGAGTGCCTGATGCAATGAACGATGTTATTATTAGCGATTGCCTGCCAATTACAACGTCTTTTTTGTGGAGCATGGATGCAACCCAGTACATTTGTTCATTCTTGATCCCTCTCACCTACGTGCTTCATCTGTTCCCATACGTCCCCTTCATCCTCCTCAGCGACTGTGTGCAGATTTCCCGCAGCACTTTGATCCCAGACAACCACAGTGGGGATTGTGGTCATATATACTCTATCGAGCACGGTACCTTTCTTCTCCTGTTGCTTCCCGATCTCGGCAGCAGGCGGGAATGTGCTGTGAATGCGGGTAAAGCGATCCAGAGACACGGACGCGAGGAATGACGGCGCTATAGCCAATGAATTGACAGCGCCGGATATCCCTACCAATATGTATTGGCGTCAACAAGAGCCTGGGGTGTTGCGGAGATGCATACCCTTGTATCCATAAGTGACTTGCCCAGTGCGTATATCAAGCGCAAAGAGGTTCGTTCCCTGATCTGATACGAACACTTCGCTGGAAATTGGGATTATGGGGGTCAATGCTGGATAGAAAATCTCTCTTCTTTTTTTACTCACTGCTCCGACAACCCCTTTTCGACCGTCTTAACACCACCCGCCTTGCCAACGCCTTTAAAGTCGCTGACAGGCCGCGGCCCGGAACGTGTGTCGTACCTGCGAAGATCGCCAAACCGGGTACCGGCAAGGATTTGAGATTGACCCGATGAACTGGATAATGACATATACACGAGACTGGTATTATGGACTGGTTGACGTAGTCCTAGGTAGTCGTTCGCTACATTCTTGGCACGCCAGACTTCACCGGGAAACAAGGACCCGGCTCTTTTTCGTTTCTTGCTGCTTGGGGAAGTTGCAGAACCGTCTGGTCGTGACTCGAAAGCACGCTCGGTATTCCAGATTGAGACCTCGACTTCGTCACCGCCATAAGCAAAAGTTTCTTGGTCGGGTCCCAGCCGCCAGTCCGCAAGCCGCGATGGGAGCGCGCCGAGTTTATGCGTCAGATCGTCTTCGTCACTCGTAGACGTCAGTCGAAGTGCACCATTAGAGGCGCACGAGTATACAGTGCTTTTGCAAAAATGTACCAATGAGCAGTTTCTTGACCATTTTTATTATTACCACTCACTTTTGTGTCGACGCCAGACCAACGAAGGAATGGTCCGCTTTGAACCTCGTCTCCTTCCATTCGTGACGTTGCTCCAGGTTATCTTCGCCAGCCAATGTTGCGAGACGAAGGGTACCATCTGCATGTGCTGAAGCCAGCTTGCCTTGAACATTATTCGTCGCGTTCGGCTGGTCAACGCGAACGGGGCACGCACCAGAGCCGGACCGCTCCTGCTGATGGCTAATCTCTGTACGCCTTGCCTGCGACCGGTCGAAGTACCATCACGCAGGGTCTTTAATAGTAGCCTGTTCGTTGGCGATGCGTCTGGATCATACGAGACGGATTTTATACTGCCCAGCTCGTCGCCGGTCAGAAACCGAGGCATTATTTTATCTGACGTGACGTGACAAGGTGTGAACGCTCCAGACTTGGTAACACTCCCATACATTTCTCATTAACCTACAGGACGATTATCACGACACTATGGACGGACCCATGAAGGAGCTGGAAAAGCTTAGGGCATCGACAGAGGGCTCAACAAGGGGAAAAGTTCCCTCTGTGGAGAGTTCGCTGGACTCTTTGCTTCAGTCCCTGCTTGAAGTCAGGAGTAGAGTCGAGGCCGGCACCCTTACTCAAGACACGTTCGCATTACTGTCACAGACGGTAGACGGTAAGAAGAGGGAGATCGACGAGAAACAAAAGGAGGTTTATAACGCAATTGCGAGAGTTGGGAAGGCTTTGGACAAGGTCTGACGTTGTCACCCTCACACGCGCAGAGTGCATGCTCATTCCTCCCCCAGAAGTTCACGCAGCCCTTGCCTACTTATGACCCCCTCTTCACATCTCATGCCGCCAAAGAAGCACTCGATCGAACAATCGCCTTGCACCTCCTGCGAACAGGCCAATTCTCTACAGCAGAAACTTTCATCGAAGTACGTCAACCATGCACTGCTTCACTAACATGCTGGCGAACAAGCGTACCCAGGAGTCTGGCGCCGAAATCACGTCCGAACTGCGTAGTCAGTTCGTGGAGCTTCACCGCATCATAACAGCACTCCGAAGACAAGATGTGGGCCCTGCGCTTGAGTGAGTACTCTTTAAGAAAGGTTCTTTCGCTTGCAAGCTGAAGCACACTGTCAGGTGGTCCAGGAAGAACCGCTCGTTCCTTCGTTCGCGATCTTCTCCATTGGAATTCTACCTTCACCGCTCTCAATACATACGACTGCTCCTTTCCTCCGATCCATCCAACCCCACTCCGGCGATATCTTATGCAAATGCGGCTTTGCGAGGCTTCTACCCTGAGCACGCATCTGAATTCAGACGCCTCATGACCTGTCTGGCTTACCTTCCGAAGCAGAAACTAGAGCGCTCCCCATATGCAGATCTTGCCTCACCTTCGCTTCATACGGACCTTGAACCACTTTTTGCCAAAGAGTATTGTGCAAGTCTGGGAATGAGTCGACAGGTCCCCCTCCGAGTCGTGGGTGACATCGGTGGTGGAGGCGCACTGGCAAGGATTGAGAAGGCGCGGACCGTGATGAAAGAGAAGAAGAGCGAGTGGAGTCAAAGCGACGAGCTCCCTGTATGCTGTTCATCTGGATGTGACCCTTTGGTTGCTGATGGTGTTGTCCCTATAGATTGAGATACCCCTTGCTCCGGAAAACCGCTACCACTCCATCTTTGCATGTCCCGTCTCAAAGGACCAGTCCACAGAGCAGAATCCACCAATGATGATGACCTGCGGGCACGTTATCACAAAGGACAGCCTACAGAAACTGAGTAAAGTTAATGGGTCCGTCCCCTCTCTTATTATTTGCCGTCTATAATTGACAGGGAGACGTCTGCAGACGTGTCAAATGTCCATACTGCCCAACAGAGTCAATGCAAGGCAACGCTCTGCGTGTATATTTCTAGCATAACAGTACTTAATGTCTACCCATTGTAACACCACACTATCGTACACGACAGAGCACGGGGTCAACCCAGCGAGCCTAATTATGTATCACTCAGCCATGTGTGAAAGTCTGGAGGAGCCGACGTACCATCATCGTCAGAGACTCTTCCCCACGTCCATCCGTCGTCCGGATGATCGTGTTCTCGTCGATGCTCGGCGTGTTCACAACCAGACCCAATAGCTGTAGTGTATCGGCGTCAATGTGGTACTGCTTCGCCAGCGTCTCTAGTTCAGCATTGTTCGTGATGGACTTTCTCGCCTCGAGTAGTTCTGTCAGGGAAGAGGCCAAGAGACGGTTCTTCGCAGACTGTGGGCTCGCGGCCTCTGCTTCCGACCGTATCCTGGAACGAAACATGTTCTGCGTGTCGCTCGCCTGAAAAGTAAAATGTCTTTGAGTATGCCCAAGTGAATCATAGAACTTGCGTGATCCCGGGCTTACGGCTTGGACTGTTTGGATGCGGTGGTCGACTCGCACCGGGCCTACGTGGTTCAGCCTCTCCATAAAGTGCGGATCCTTGGCATCCCTCTCGATTGCTGTCCGGGAGAATGCGTTACTCCGGAATGATAGTGGGACGGTGTAGGGGCGGCAGGGTGACAATGCGCTACTTACCTTCATTTTTACTTTCAAAGGCCAATGGCTTTTCGGGTCGTGGACACGCTGGCTCTGTGGTAGCAACGGGAGAAACGCGCGAGCCGGTCCAGGATGGTTTTTCCCTCGGTAGTTTGCGGGCTGCTTTGGAAGGAGCGCCCCCCATCGGACAAGTCAGGAAGTGATGGTACGGGTTTTACTTCAGTGATTCTAGATCGCAGCGGGTCGCAGACTCTCAAAGCATTTTATTGTCTATACCTTACGGCCATGTTTTACAGCCATCCGTTATGTACTTATACACGATCGTAAAAGTCGACCTAGAGTGAACAATAGAAAGTGAGGATAGCAACATTCCAGCACTGGTCAAGATCCACATCTCTCTCCAGTTTTATGCCAAAAAGGAGTGTGAAGGAAAAGAAGGGAGGGGGTATCAATGAAAGGGTCGGAAGTGAGGGTGTTTGGCGACGACCTGGATATGGTGGGCAAAGGGAGGATAGATAGACAACAGAAGGAATAATTTCATTCGATGGGCAAACAGAGTGGTGTCATGAACGGATTTCGTGGCAGAAAAATCATGTTAATTGAAAGTACCCATGTTAGTTGGCGGCGTTTGCTGGTATACTTGATACATAGCATACGGGGGATAGACCTGGGGAACGGTCTGGCCACCGTATGCAGCCTGACCCATCCCAAGAACACCGCTATGCTGCGCAACACCAGAAGATTGAGGGCCATAAGGGATCGTAGAAACAGGAGTCTGAGCTATTGGAGTTGTAATAGGTAGGGTCCCGTTACGACGAACTGCTGCGCGGGGACTGCTGAGGTCTGGCGAACGAAGAGCAAATGGGTTGAATGGGTCTGAAGACGGGGAGAACGCGGACGGGGGGTTCGAGGTACGAGGACGGGCGGGCGTATTACTCTGACCGAATGTGGGATCAATATGTAACTGAGGTGGTCCAGATTGGGGGTTCTGACCACCCATTTGCAACGCAGCCATCATAGAGGCTAAACCCTGATCGTTGGATGGGTATCCAGAAGGGAGGCCGGGGACACCGAAAGAGTTATGAGATTGCCCCTTTTTACCGGGCGGACCGTTAGTGGTGTATGTTGGTTGGTAATTAGGAATGGGTAGGCCAACTTCCTCGATGAGGCGACGATATGCTTGAGTAGCGATCACCTTTAGTTCGATCAACACGCGTTTTGTTGCTTCAATAAAGTTCGGTTTGTCGACAGGGTCGAGGAAAGGGCTTGTCAGAATTTTGTGCACGACAGCAACGCCGTTTACTTGGTCTCCCAAGACATCTGTTAGCACGTGATCCCCATGCGACGAGAACAACGCCTGCACGATTTGGCGTGAAGCCTCAACCTCAATCTTTTGGTTGACAATTCGAAGGACGGTGAGGGACGCTAGTTTGTGCGTGCAAAGATGCGAGAGGTGAGGGGTGAATCGTGGTGCAAGTAAACTGTAGCGTGATGGGAACGAAGACGTGTCCAACAACCAGGTCAACAACAACGCGCCATTTGGATTGGTGGCGAGGGGAATCGAATTAAGAATCACGGCAGTAGCGATGCGCCGTTGCTGACTGATGCTGATATGAGGGCTCTCAAGACATGCCCTCATGCTCCTTGCTCCAAAACGGCCTTGCGCAATTTCCCACATACGATCGACCATAGCATCAAAGATGAAGTCGTTCGCAGGTGCACCAAAGCGCAAGCAGCATCTAATAAATCGGTCAGAGGTTGGAGAAGCGAAACGCTGACGGGTGACATACTGCACGACATAATTCCCGAACTGATCGAGGAGTAGGGGAGGTGCATAAGGCCTCAGGTTTTGCATAATAAGCGAAACTTCCTCGGGAGTCTGCACACACTCGATGATCTTCTGTGCAGCCCACGTCCCGTTCTTGTGAATCCCGATCATAGCCAAATGAGGCGTGATTCGTTCCAACATCGCAAACCTTGGGCTTGGAGAACATTTCTCGAATAGCTTTTGAACAACCTATGTATCAAGTTCAGAGAAGATGCATGGAACTGTCGAATGCTGGTAAATACCAACCGTGTTTCCAAGCCAGTCAGAAGCCAAGTCAACAATCTCCCCATCGAGGAAGTCCCCTGCAACCTGATCGGTTTCCTCAACAGACATCGTACCAGAATCAAGTCGCTTGCGGAGCTCTCGAAGTTTAGAAGCATCCCATCGCCTATTGTTGGGTCTCTCAGAAACAAGTGGTATCGTAGTGTAGTACATCGTAGGAGGCCGGAATTCTAATCAAGGGATGAGAGAGAGGTTGCGCAGAGTACCCAGATGACTGACCGGAAAGGGCCTGGATATCCGTCTCTGCATCGGTACTTCCTTTGGCAAGCTCTCGCATGATCATTTGTTGTTCCGTCACAGGGGGGGTCCACCCAGCAGGCTTGGAAAGTCCATCAGAGACGTAAGCTACGTTATGCATGCCCGAGGCAATCATGCTGAGAAGCAAGTTTGAACGGTAGTTCTCGACCGTTCCTCCAAGAACTTGTTGGTCAGCAGGAATCGTTGAAGCGCCTTTGACACTCCGCAACGCATGGATAGTCGCACCGACACTCAAATCACCAATACCTTGAACCGCGACACTGGGGCTGTCATCTTGTGTACCATTGCCTTCTTGACCATTCTTGACTGGCACCTTAGCAAACCCAATGCGGATGGCCCCAACGTCACTGCCCAACACATCACGACCGTTCAATGCCTTCCTCGCACGAACAGCATCGTCAAGGCGTTCAAAATTGACTACAAAAAGTGTCAATGACGCATTCGACGTTCCACAGGGAAGGAACAGCTAACTGAATCCACAATTCTTGTGTGTCAAAACGCGGGCAGACTCGATCGGTCCGTAGGGGCTAAAGACATTTAGAATCGTAGCGGGAGTCGTAGTACTCGGAATAGAGCCAATCCACAGCGCGCGGGTAGGAGTGGATTGCAGCTGGGCGTCCAAGCCTCCTAGGCTGGCGCTCTTACCCATGCTGTTGGGTGAGGTTGCACCAGAATTCGTGATAGTAGTGCCCTTCGCGGGTGCAACTGGAGCACTGTCGGCTTTTCCAAAACCGATTCGTACTGTCTGTCCATTAGGCATGCCAATGTTGCCTCCAAGGCGGTTCAAGACATCATCTTTTGCACGGATAGCATCTGCTTGATCCACAAAATTAACAAAGCCACACTCCTAAACTCAGCGGTGAGTTTTATTCTCAAGAGACCGACTTGAACAGACCTTCTCAGGCAACAACCTCAAACTCTCAATGGCACCATAGGGGGCAAAAACATGAATGAGCTGTTCGCTGGTCACGGCACTATCAAGGTTACCGATCCACAGTGATCGAGTAGGTGTCTGAATCTGTGAATTGTTGTTTGCTTCAGATTTCGGTGAGACGGCCCTTCCTTGGGAATTAGGGGTAACGAGGTAAGCCGATGCGCGGCTAACATCGCCATTAGGAAAATGGACAGCAGGCGAAGACGCATTGCGGGACGCTAACTTGGCGTCCGACTTAAGGATACTGGCAGGGCTACCAAGGCTGGTAAGGCTGCTTGCAACAGGGGCAAGGTCATTTAAGTATGGGGTCTGAACCTCGCCCGTCGTAACGCGGCGTTGGAGGGAACGGATGGGATCATCAAGAGTCCCAACAGATATAGCACGCGGTCGTGAGGTCAGTGCACTGCCGGGGGAGAGGTGATCAGTCTGCTTGAATCCTTTGGCAACATAAGATGAATGTAAAAGGTTTGCATCGGAGATGGATCCGTCGTATGAGCTGAGACGCTGGCGTTCGTACAACTGCTGAGTCTCGTAATTTTCAAAGAACTCTTCATCCTCTTCACCGCTTGGCGTAGCCAACAACGAAGTGGCGCCGGAGGAACGTGCACGATATGGATTAGACACCGTACTTGCGCGCAGGCGAGGTGGGTTGGCCAAGTTTCCCGCAATCGCCGCTTGCGCCTGCGTACGTAACTCGGAAATTGTTGCTGCTGGAGGTGGGCGGTGACTGTCATCCAAGCCAAGGTAATCAAGAGTGTGGACATCAAAGTCATCAGCCGAATCTGCAGAGGTCACAGAACGCAACTCGTCCAGAACAGGAAATGATGAGCCAGAAGGATTCGTGGATGATAACCAAGACGACGAGAAGATGGAGGGTCCAAATGGGTTTGTTAGGCCGGAAGATGGCAGGGTCAATGAACCAGACCTAAGGCGGCTGTTACGCTCAACAACTCCTACGGGTGCACCGGTTGTGGCGGCAGGAGTAACAGAGGTGGCCGAATGACGAAGACCAGGACGTGGAGGTACGACAAGGGTAGGAGGGGTGTTGGAATTTTGCCGCTGCTGCGTTTGTTCTGCAAAGGATTCGGTAGAAGGTGTTGTACTACCCAAGGTATTGGAAGCAGCAGCAAATCTCTGAGCCGCGAGGTGGACATCGGAAGGGAGAGTGCCGGCCCTAGCTCTCCTGAAACCGGGAGGATAGGCCGATGTTGGGACAATGTCGCCATCGGCCTGGGAAGGAACATTGGATGTCAAGTCATTCGGCGGAGACCCAGAAGGCACAAGAGCGCGCAGCGCAGGTGGCCTGTATCTTCCTAGGCGTTCTTCCGCTTGGATCTCCCGCGCTCTGCAGTGCCATCATTAACGACGACGAGCATGCCAAAGAAAGTCGCCCACCTCTTTGCAAAGGCTGCAGAAGGTGCCGGAGGCGGCGTTTTGCCCGAGGAAACTCTTGAATAGGAGCCATTGTTGTCGGAGGCAGATAAAGACATTATAGGGCTTGTTTTCGTGTGCAATTAAAAATTACCGTTGGGTTGTGGATGGAGATTAACGGACGCCCGTCCGCTTTTTCGTGCAGTGGGTGGAATAAAGCAAACCCCAAGCTGAATGCCAGACGGATGGATTTTGGAAGGTCGTGTCCGCGATGCGGAAAGTTGACGGTGGAGACGTGTCAATGAATTAGCCTGCGCTTGGCCGGGAATGAACTAAGGGGAAAAAAAAAACGCCCAAAAAGCTAGTAAAAGCAAAGGATATTTGATGGACGGTGTCCACCGAGGAGTACTTTAAGGGCCTGGTGTACTTGGACCAGAGAAATATGGAGTACTAAGTAAGATGGTAGAAATTTCGTGGTTGGGAGCAAACCACGGTCAGGAAATCCCAAGCGGCCTTTTCACACTCCGCTAGTGACCTTATACTTATTCGACTGCTTGCACTTCCTTTCCCAAGAGCTAATGACCGGCCGTCCGACGCACAATATAGCCGTCTTATATCCATTGCCATCGCACCCGACCGAGCGACTTGTTGACACCCGCAGACTGTCATTGGAACGACGCCGCTCTCTTAGAAAAATCGTAATATACGGTCATGTACCATACGTACATGTTCTGCTCAAAAGGTCATTAGATGGGCTCGGACGAGCTGACCAGGGCCAAGAAAAAAGAGTAGTATGCAAAGGAGTGCACTGCTCAAAGCCGAGTGGGGATCATAGAATACGGAAGGTGCACGAACGTGACTTCAGAAAATACCTGATACAATTTCTAGCAAGTGTAAAGTGTGAGGTGTGAGCGAGCAGCTGGACGAAATTCAGCCGGCGAATCAAGGATGCCGGGGACCTTTCGTCCTTGGTGGGGCAACGCGAGATCGTGCAGCAACTGCATCGGCAACCCTCCTCGACCGTCGCAATGGTCTCTCTCTTGGAGGACTTTGTTTAGATATGGTGTCAGCTTTCCCAGTCGTTCCAGCCTCCTCCGTTTCCCAGTCAGGATGGATACACAGAGCACGAAATATCTCTTGTTCTGTGGGATTGAGTGGCATCTCTGGCAAGGCAGTGGTCTCTTCGGTCGACATCGATGGATGAAGGGCGGCTAGCGCAAGATTAACGGAGGGTGGTATGACTAACAATGATTCTTCGACAAGTCCGGCCTCGTGAGGAGCTTCCCATACAAGTTCTTCCGTGGACTTTCCATGGTCGGGTTGTGGTATATGCAATAGATTCCCGGCTCCGGGCGAAAGGAGCGGGGCGTTGAAGAGTGGTCCAAATTGATTGAGTGATCTCCCTGATGTACTCTTCTGGTAGAACTCTTGTAGAGCGGTAGGAAAGCGCATGACAAGGTCGTCAGAGAGAAAAATATTCTCTATTCCCTTTGGTAAACCATGGGCATACAAGCGAGCGACACTGAGAGGGGCCCAAATTCCGTCGATGGACAGGGAAGGATGAGACACATTAACACACGCGTTAGGGAGGGGCGATGGAGGGGACAGAGATACGTGGGACAGAATCGTACTGAGATTCACGAAATCTGTGTCAATGCGTCTCAAAAGAAGAGTCGAACCGAGCATGGTCTGGTATACAGAAATGCCTACGAATAAACGTGGGTCAGCATCGTCGTGAAACTTAGGTGAATGCAATATGTACCTTCAATTTGGGTTGCATAAATGTCAGGGGTGCACGGACGACACGTGCGAACCACTACAATGTCTGGGACCACAGATAAGTGCGATGGGCGGATCCTTGATTCGGTATGACAAGTTCCTGTCACTTTGACCACCCCGCACGCGGCATCTGCCTCGTCTTGTTGGGGTTCAGCAGAGGACGAAGAGGCGACTTTATCTGAAGCACGTTGTAGGGGCAAGCCGCAATCTGCATGCATTCTTACTCCGCTGGCCCACCCATCCTCAAATTCATTTGGATGCACACTATCTGGGCCGAGCAGCTCAGCATCCTGCCAAGTCAGTGGACAGCCTTGCTTGTTAATTCCGATCGGAAAGGAAGACGGAGAAGGTGATGCGGGCGATGCGAAAGGTGAAAGGGGGGACTGGGAAGTGAATGAACCCACGCCCGATTCAGGAATGGGGGAGGATGAGTGATTGGACGAGGATGTAAATGGGGAATATGATGAGACTGGAAACCTCGGCGCGAACACCCCAAAGGAGGCGAGACATTCGTGCTCGTCCGGTTCCATTTTAACAACGGGCAAATCCTGTGGATCTTCCGAAGTACCAGTCCAGCCACTCTCAAATTCCCATTCCCAAAGCTCCAGGGCGTCAAAATGGAGGTCATCCGTGGTCGGTAGCTTGACAGTGGCCGATGACACCGTGGATGTCGGTGCGCAATCGAAGTCTTCCCAGGCGTCCAGCATGTCGCGGATATCGGCGAACTCGTGCTTGAATGGCTGGAGGTCATCGGTGGTCTCGACCTTGACTTGAGGAACCGATGCCGGTGAGGGGAGAAAGAAGGAAGAGTCCCAGTCGACGTCCGAGTCGAGATCAGGGTCGAAATCGTCGTGGTCCGAGTCAGGAGGGGGGGACGCGCTCCACGGGACGGACGGCGACCGCCTCCTCTCGTCCGTTGCTGCGCGGTGCTGGGCCGAGAACAATGGTGAGTGAGTGCGCTCGTCGCAAGTCGGCGTGTAGCACGGTACGGAAATGGATCGGCGTGGATACGGCGGGAGACTCCACGACACCTCGGGCGGGTCTGGGATGTCGACGTTATCGACGGCGTCGTCGTCTTCGGACGAAGAAGTAGCCACATCATTTGACAGGTCAATGACCTCTCTCGGCCGAGATGCGGCCAGCGGTGTCTGTGCGCACGACGGTCGAAGCCGGAGAGTGAGCTTCACCTTAGGGGGGCGCTCGTCATCGCTGGAATCGGTGCTCAGCTCACCATATCCGCTGTCAATTGCAGGACTTTGGCTATCCCGTCCAGCGCTTGAACTTTCCCGAGATGAATCCCGTCGACACCCCCTCCTCAGTCTCTTTCTCTTTTCTCCACACTGCGCCTCGTCGCGGTTGGCGTGCTTCCTCGGCCCTGGTTGCAACTCGTCGTCATGCTTTTCTACAATTCTCCTTCCTTCCTTCCCATACTCGCAGAGACGGATTCCGGCACGTGCAAATGGACACGAGACGCCTGTCGCCTTGGAAAGGTACCACACCATCGTACCCCGTCGGAAATTCGTTAGCCGTTCTCCCTCAGGTGCACCTTGGGCAATCTGGGCAAAGTTTTTGTCGTTGACCCCTGAGTCCTTCAAACTGGGCTTGGTCGGGTTAGTTGCCCCACCCATCCTACTGTATAATGCAGGTACGAGGTCGTCATCCGCGAGAGTTCCAGATAAAACATGGCGAAGAAGAAGAGGGTGGTCCTGCTGCGCCTCGCATCGTGCCATATGATTCCGAATGTAGGTAGTGATGGCCTGAGATGCAGCGGAGACGCTGACCAGGAGAAGGAATACAGATGAGCAACACGAGATAAATGTAAGGAAACGGATGTAAAGCAGGCGGCAAGGCAGAATTCAAGTGCACGAAAGCCGAATGGGCAAGGGACGGAAGGGGGCACGTACTTTTGGCACATTAGACCATATTTGAGGGTCATTTCCGCGAGATCTTTGATCGTCATCGCGCGATTTTCCTACAGGGCATCAGCGTGGGAGACAACACGTGTGACGTATCGTGAGCAAGAGATAGTACGAAAAGGGGAGGACATAAACTCACGACTGAGAGGAAGGACCGACCAATCGCGTGGAAAACCTTGTTGGATGCATCTTCCGGGTGAAGCATGACGCCGGGGAGGGGAAAGACGGGGAAATGAGGGTCTGGTACGGGAGGGACGGGATGGTGAGGGGCCAGCATAGGCACGGGCTTGATCCTGCGTGGCGCAGGATGCGGGGAAGGGGGATACTGTCTCAGACGTGCGCTCGGTTTGAGGACGGAGTTCTTCCGGATACGAGTGCCATAGTTGTGCTGAGAAGAGTTTGGATGGAGAGGTGGTGGTTGCTGAACGTGTGGATGCATCGGGCGACTGGGGTCTTGAAGATATGTGTCAGAGGGACTGGCTTGTCATTACTATTGGCGCGCGCGAGTTGAATATGTCCGACCAACGATGGTAGAGAGAGATATAAGGCTTTTATGAGGATTATAAGGAACCGGGTACAGCAGAGACGGTGGATGGCGGGGATGGTGATGGTGAAAGACAAAGGGAGGAGGGAGGGTAACGAGCCCGACGACGTGACACCCAAAATTACTTGAATCCATCAAAAATTCAAAAACAGTTGCTGCGTACGTACGTCACGTAATTGTATCACGTAATCAAACTCACCTCCCCGATCATTCACTGTTATCTGCCCCTCCAGATTGGGTCGACCCACAAACAGCTCGCAGGCAGCAGACACATCCTGGCTGCGTGTCGTATGGTGCAAATTGCAGGGACGACCATCGTCTTCTTGTATCACCAGGAACACAATGTTCACAGAGGTCGGGCGCAGTAGCCTCGGAGGTTTTCCTCGCTTCCCAGCCGCAACCCTCATAACGAGTCACCCTGTCACAGAACCCGCACCAGATCCTACCGCCCTTCGACCGCCCTGTGCCGAATGTCGTCCGCGGCCGTTGAACTACAGCATGGACCAACCCGTACTTGGGTTCTCAGCAAACAGAAATTTCTCAGCGATTCTTATTTATAGGCTATGATGATGTACTGGTTCGCTGGCTCGTTATAGAAACAGACAAAGAGCACCATTAAGGCCGCGGAACCATGAGAACGCAGCCAACAGATATGTCATATGACGAATTCTCCAAGTCGACAATATCGAACCACTGACAAAACCTGACGTAAACAAAACTATCTGCGAACCCAGTGGTCAAGAAAAGAACAGGTGAGGAAAGTGCAGCAGTCAATCAATGAAGCCGTCTTTGGGTGTCATTCACCAATTCATAATTACTTGTTTGTACGTTGCTTCGACCTCGAAGCCCTCCTGGTCGCAGTCCTAGTCTTTGTAGTAGCAGTACTTGAACCAGTGAGTGCCTGGGAAGAGGTGCATCTCTATCTATCATTGTTTAAGATAAGAGACGACTCACCCGCTTCGTGGTGGCTTTCCTTGCTGGTACTCTCCTACCCGGAGTGGGCATTACACGTGCCTTCTTTGCCATTGAAGTATATTTCCTGGTCGCAGGCGTGGTTTTCGAAGGTTGTTCCTCCGTGAAAGTAGCTACCTTTGTCTTGGTGGTGGAAACGGGAGACTTTTTCACTCTCCCCCTAACTTTCGTCACTGTGGGACGCTTCGAGGGTGGTTTCTTGTTCTTGGGTAGCAATCAACCAGGAGAAAGAATACAAAGGATACATACTCACCTCCTTGGGAATCTCGCCCATTCTTTTAGGGGCTAACTTCACCTTGCCCGATGGACCTACATGCAAAATGACGGGAGTTCAGCGAGACTGATACACAGACAACCAACCCTTGGGAAGCACAAAGTCGCCGCTGCGTGTGCCGTGCGCAATAGCGCGATTGAGTTGACCTGCAGCAGCAGCATTCATAGTGAGATGGTACTTTGAGTCGACAAACTGTAGTCATTCAGCCAATAGGGGGGAGTTGCTGAGTATAAAAAAAACTAACCTTCTTGATTACGGATCGGGAGACACCATGAATAGTCCCATCCGGAGTTGTCGTTATGCACTCCTGAGAAGTATCCTCAAATACTTGTATTTCCGCAGCGGATGCGGTGCGAACGTGACACATACCATGATCATATCGGTCCAGGGCGGATGTGTGGAATAATGGTGCCTGTGCGGCGCATTCTCTATGGTTTTAGTAGACTTGGCAGAGGTTTTCCTTGCAACGGAGGCAACCATGGTAGGCGTCTGGATTGTAGGCGCACTAAGCGACGCAGTTTAGGGGTATATTGGTGTATCCCACGTGATCCACATCACCCGCACGGATCTTGGAGCCCAAGTTCCTTCATCTTCATCTTTATCCTTTGGACGAAGCCCTTATATAGTCCATCATTGGCAGTCCGGTGCTGCGAGATCACGCACAGTGTCGTGTTAGTCTACGCGATGATTCAACAGCGGAAATCTGGTTACTGCGGGGATGGCTGTGGTGCGGACCATTTCAGCTAGTTTCAGAGACGAGGAGGTACATACGATGAGTGACCCACAGGCGAGTTGTGGGGTGGATGGACTGTCCTGAGACTGCCACGTCCACAGCATCAGTGGTGACAAGTCAACACGGCCTGAAACCCACGGCAACAACCGAAGTCCTTCTTGGGTTCATTCACCCCGTGTCACCCTGTCTCTTCCTCAGAAAAAAACAAAAACATGTCAGTTGCTGACTACCTTGTCACCGACGACTTGACGGTACTCCTGGGTTTTATCGGTGTATCCGTATTTCTTCTCCAGAACTTGTACAAACCACAACCTCTCGTGCACCCCATCCTCCTTGGAAGACAGAGTGACGTTGGCCGCGTAAGACATCCAGCCGAAAGCGCCATCTACAGAAACTATGGTACTGGCCTTATGGGCAGGGTATGTCACCACTTCCGTTGAACGGGGACGGTCCTTTCATGCAATCCTGCAGTTCCCTGTCAGACCTGACAAGGATGTAGACCTGGTCAACGACTTTGTCAAGTCCCAATTCGAGTCACCCAGGACACTTTGGTCGACCAAAGTGAGTGACCCGAACGTACATGTCTAGCACATGCCTACTCATACTGCGTAGATTACCAATGCCAGACTTAACGAACGCATTGCTGCATTCGGCGCTGGCATTTCTCGGCTTCTCCCTGGCGAGTCCAGTGTCCTGCTACTTTTGAACGATGGCCTCGGTGTGTTTGTTTTTTTATTGCTATCCTTGTCAACTCAATGCGCATTTATGCAGAGTTTGTCATCGCCGATCTTGCACTTGCGAAGCACTCCATAGTTTCTATCACCTTGAGTTCACGGAAGCTCCTTTCACGTGTTTTAGAGGCTCACCCCCCGTCTGCCATCATCGTCGGGGCGGATTTCCTGCCTCACCTCCTCGAACTTATCTATGATGCAAGAGAACATGACCACAGGATCATCGTAGTAGGACGAACGGACACCGACGTCCGACCCAAAGCGGCACGTGAGGTTCAAATTCTGAACTGGGCCCAAGTCGAGGCCGACGGTACCCAGGTAGCCAATGCGGCAGCCCCTCCTTCAGTCCGTAAGTTGTTTCTTTGAAATAGTTCTGCAGTCCACTGACCTCTACTCTAGGTCCCAATGATCCGTTTACCCTTGCCTTCTTTGAAACGCCTTCCGGGGGTCTGCGGGGAGTGCGTTTCACTCATTCGAATTTCACATCCGGCGTCACGGCTATGAGAGTTTTGTTTCCACCGTCTATAGCGCTGTCCACCCTCGACACTGTCGTCTCCGGGCACTCTCTGAGCACACCGTTCGGGCGAGCCGTTGCATACACCGCACTGTATGAGTGCGCATGTTTCGCAACGTGTGACTCGACGCGCATATATTACAATTCCAACATCGAGTCGAGTGGTTTGTCACGTAACGTCGGCGACATACTTTCTACGCTGAAGCTCCCCATACCGTCACCGACGGTATTGTTTGTTCATCCTGACCACCTGCAGGATCTGTCAACTGCAGTGCTCTCCCATGCGAAGAAATCGTTCGCTTACCCCGTTGTGTGGAGGCACAAGTTGGCAGCACTGGCCGAGGGCTTTGTAAGCAAGGAAAGTTTATGGGACCGCGCGGTGTTCGATGGTGCTCGCGAATATGTTATGGGACGCATGGCAGGTACACTGAAGGCTGTTGTCGTCAGCGGAGGTAACCATTTCCTCGTTACCTGTAGATAATGATGCTGACACAAGCTGAGGTTTTCCAGGGGTGTTACCGAACGATGCATTAACGCCCGCGCGGATTGCACTCTCAGTTCCAACCATCAATACTCATATCAATGCATCAACAAGCGGCCCCATTTTTGCTACGCATGCCTTTGATCTCCAGTCTCTGCCTGCGGCAGAGGGTGAACCAGCTCATGTCGGCGCCCCGAGCGTGAACGTTGAGGTAAAACTCGTTGGCGTAGACGATGCAGCAATTGAGAGGGGCAACGACCCCAAAGGAGAACTCGTCGTGCGTGGACCGCCTGTTGGGGCACATTTATCTGGAGATGCAAGCAGCATGGAAGCTGAAGATCAAGACTGGGTCCAGACGGGGGAGATTGCCCGAGTAATGACGAATGGAGCCTTCAGGGTAGTTGGAGAGAAATCACGGTAGACTATTGTGCGCTCTTGTGTATATTTGTTGGCTTCAGCAGCTGTACCTCTTTGCAGACTGCACCTTGTCGAGTATGTACGTGTAAAGACCTAAGTAGTGTATTGTTTTAGGACGTGTTCACCATGTCTCCGAATCATCGACAACAAACGGTCTTGCAGGACGTTCTCTCTCAACTTCAGGCGCAGATTACCGAAATTCAGATACTGCTCCCACTCCTGTGTCTCCCGCTCGCCAGAGCAAACTTGCTGCCTCCACAATTCACAAGATTCAACTCGCTGCCCAGCGAAGACGTGACCGTCGACCATGCCAAGGTATTTCCACCAATCCAGCGCGCTTTGTTGGGGTCGATACTGCCGACATGGGAAACGGTTTTGGAGGAGGAGGGCTGCTCTGCTCTGATACTACAGTACTTTTGCCCAGGTGCATTCTCGAATGCTTCTTCCCCTGCCGGCGATGTGGCTTTATGCGCGTACTCGACGATACTTTCCCTTCCGCTACACCGACGATCCGTGGACTTATTACTGAAACTCGCGAAGGAATATCCCATCGACAGACTGTTTCATGCGGTGTGTGCCATCCGTGACCCAGCAAGGAGGTCTGTTAGCTGGGGTGATTGCCTTCGGAATATCTTCGCGGTACCCACAATGGTAGCCAACGCCTTCAAAGGGCAAGGCATTCCAATTGATCTCGGCCTGCCTGATTATTACAACAACCTAAGTATACGAACTGAACTCCTCATGGATGCTTTATCTAGGCATGTTGTTGCAGGTCAGTATTTTGCTATCAAGCATTCGGCTCTTGAATTCTTACATGCTCCAAATCTGCAGAGGATTTACCCCTTGTAACTCAGCTCTTTTCGAAACTCGTGCACGTTGGGGCGTTCCCAAACTCAGCTCACCCATCCCCTTCGCAGTCCTCATTCTTTCACTCTGCGTTGCCGTCCCTCCGACGCAGGCTCCAAGATAAGGAGGGCAAATCGTACCAGAAACTTTGGAATCGCACAATAGCATCATTGCCCTCTGTGCTGACGCAACAAGCTATCCTTATGTCCTTGTTTTCATCGCTTACTTCCCTGGAATCAACATTGGGTACATCTGCTCGTGACAGGGGCACTGTGTGTCGGGAAGCAGCCCTTCTGTGCGATGTGGTTGGCAGGATCGGCCCTCACGATGACCTCTGGGATAGTTTGGTCTCTGTAATCCTGGCTCGAAGTTGGAGTGAAAATCATTCTCGGGTTTTTGTATGCTGGCTAGCGAGCGGCATGCAATCCTCACAAGGTGATCCCTGCAGCCTTCTGAGCCTTTCGTGGTGGATTTTGACCCCTTCCACGAATTAGCTCAAGAGGTTTTTCTTTCTCGCCTCGTCGACGAGTGGAGTGCTTCAGAACACATAAACCATTCTCTGCTTTCTCGCCATCAGTGTAGGTCCTTAGTCGTGGAGATGTGGCTCGTCATATTGAGAACATGTTTTCAGATATTTCCACGTTGCTCCTCCTCGTTGTAACACACTTTCCATCATCTTCGAATGAAGTGACATCAGTTGCACTCTCCCCTGTCTTGGTCTCTGCAATTGGTGCCTATATCACTCATCCGGACGCTAATGTACGCCGATGTGGTATGTTAGTTGCCGAGGTGGTGGCCAGCAGGGCCGGCAAGAACCTAAACTTCGACGATTGGGAAGGAGATGACGATGGTAGGATTTGGGCTAGACATCTCAGGCAACTTTGCTCCCAGAGAGATATCGACTTCGAGCCTTTGCATGAAGATGACACAGTTCAGGCTGGTGATGGAGAACCAGGCCATGATCTGACCACGGAAGTAATGTCGATAACAGCCGCTCGCCAGGGATCCGTCACGGGGATTGGGATCCTAACCCAACGCGTTACCGACTATGATTCGGAAGATTCTTTGACTGGTTATGTTTCTCCGTCGTCCTCACGCTCTCCATCACCCACACCGTCGGAGCTACAGGAGACCGAGAAAGATCCCACCCTTCGCGTTGGTCAAAAGAAGATATCTCGACCTGTGTACCTGGCTCAGTTGGGTGAGCTCGTGCGGAACAGTGGAGTTGGGTCCTCCGAGGAAGACCAGGAGGCGGATAAGATTGAAATGGCCATCAGTACAGGTGAAGAGCTAATACGCAGGAAACGTGAGTATGGAACAGAGCTAGGTAAGTTTAGCTCGACTCGTCATAACACCGCCCTCTTACTTCCTATGCAGCAGAAAACGCTGCCAACCTTGTCTATGGCTTTATCTCCCTCAACAATAAATTTGATCTTGACGATTTTGATAACAAGAGACAACGTATTGCAATAGCGTTAGTCGCGTGTTGTCCCCGAATCTCTGCTCAGTACGTTCCTTATTTGCTCCGTACAGTCCCTTTTCTGAAGAGCCGCAGGTGCATCATCGAGGAGTTTTTCAAGAACCAGTATTCATCTGACCAACGTTCAGTGATGCTGAATGCTCTGGCACTCGGATCCAGAGAATTAGCATCACTTCCCATATATTCCCAAGCTTTGCAATCGCCTGCGGCTCAACGGACCACCTTTCCAAGCAAAATGTTACCCCCTGCATTGCATCAGAAATACTTGGCCACAAGCTCCGATAACGCTCTCCGGCCTTTTCTCGAGGACATCACCAAAGCAGCTATTGACAGGAGCCAGGAAGTGACGGCTGACAAGGTGCCTGGAGTCATTCGGGAAAGACAGCTGCGGATTAAAAAACCTTCGAAGATCACTGAAGTAGCTTCAGCGAGTCACAAAAGTCCGGTTCCTTCAGCACAACGTCCACCTGGCGCAGTATCTTTCATGAATATCGCTGCTGAATGGTTCATTATGCCCCTCGTCAACCGGTTCTGGGCCTTCCTTCGGGACGAGCAAACACGGGAGGAGCGGACTGCACAGCGTGATGTCCTATATCAATACCGCGGCGCTGGGACAGGTCTTATCTTAAACCCTCTTATCCTGTCGGCGTTTCTGAGCACCGTGGCGATTCTCGTGCATGCATCCCAGAATGCGTTGCAATGGCTTGCCCTTATTGCACCCAACACTCTGGAACTGGCGGTCACCATAGGATCTGGGCAAATTACTAGACCCGTGAGTGAGTATTCGGACGACGAGGACGGTTCGCCGAAAAGTAGCAAAGGCAAGGAGGCTTCGGTCCTTACGTCAACTCTCAACCTGGCACTGGTCGTTCTGGATGGCTGCATTGAACTGGATGGTGGCCGTTCGCTCGGCCTGGAGCACACCGCACTATTGATCGGCACGGGCGAGTGGGCTGGTCAGGTATTCAAGATGCTTGAGAGAGGTATTCGGGTCGCAGGAGTAGGTGGGGTACATGAAGTCGAGCTACGAAGGGCTGCGGCTGGTGTGCTTCTCAAGGTCGACGAAATTACTGCGAAATGGCGGCGCTCGATGGTGGATGTGAGTTAGGGGATAAATCTGATCCTTTATTGTGATCGCCCCGTTCCGGCGGACTGGCGATCTTTGCGTCGATTTACGGAAAGCTTTGGGGTCCCAGAAGCTTTCATGCTGTATACATGATGTTCATGGGTTCAAGATGGCGTCCGGTAGCAAAGTGAAGTACCTAAATTAGTAAACGTGAGAATATCTAGCCCGTTGTCAATGCATTATATAACTATTCGTTCTTCAGTCCTCCGGTGACTATACCATGCTCCCCACCAAACTTTTGACGTCCACGGCTGCTTTGCGGCCCGCAGTGACTCGGAGGTGCATCTCCATGACACTTTCAAGGTGCTCAGATGCGCTTTTTGTGGTCGGTAGCATCCGCAGTATGTTTGATTCTCTGCTCAAGTATTCGTACTAGCATCGGGACACCAAGTATAACAACCCAAAGGTGTGCCTTGCGCGTTTCACGCAAACTTATACATGCAAATGCCTTTGATCCTAGATATCGTTTGAATTTACCCTAGACAACTTGAAGAGGGCGGAAGAAATCATATCCCGGTATCCTCCACAGTACAAGAAGGCTGCCGTTATTCCCCTCCTCGATCTCGGTCAGCGACAGAACAAGGGATGGACAAGTATTAGTGTCATGAACTACGTCGCAAAGTTGCTTGAAATGCCCCCAATGCGCGTCTATGAAGTTGCCACCTTCTACACCATGTTCAACCGGTGCGTCGATTTATGACGATTGAGTCCTTCCAGTCGTCACATTGAGCGTGTGTCTAGCGAGCCGATTGGAGAGAACTTTGTCCAAGTCTGTACCACCACGCCGTGCATGTTGCGTGGGTCGGCTGAAATTCTTGATACTGTCTGCTCTCATCTTGGTGGGATTAAACCTGGGGCGACAACCGGGGACGGCAAGTTTACTGTCATTGAAGTAGAGTGTCAGGGTGCTTGTAGCAATGCTCCAATGATGGTTGTCAATGACAACTTTTATGTAGGTCACAAGAATTGCGTACTAGACCGTGTACTGATACTAAACATAGGAGGATCTCACCCCAATAACTACGAAGAAGGTGCTCGACGCATTTGCAAAAGGTGTAAAACCCAAGCCTGGGCCACAGGGCGGGCGGCATACTAGTGAAAACTCTGCTGGTTTGACTGCGTTGACGTCCAAGGTTTGTCAAAGTCCCGGTGCAGATCTGATTTGCTCATTCGTTGTTTGCAGCCATATGGTCCAGGAGAGTTTTGTACCCCCGAGTTTAGTTAGACTTTCTCAAACTATACTATGATCTCTTGGGGGCACTGAGTTCAGTTAGTATGAAAATTTAGACCAACGAAACTTGATTAATGGGATAATAAGTGGCACCAAGGCAACAAACATGTCAATCGTCGCCCTCCCCATCGTCAAATTCGCTTGTACCATGACCACCTTCCGCCAGTCTCTCAATTATATATCTGTGCCGGGCAAAATAAGATATCAGGGTTCACGCACTATTATCATATACTTACTGTACCTCTTCTTTTAGATCATCGCAGTAGGTATCTGCCCACGTTAAGTAAGATAGCCTGTCTACCTTGAGGCACACTCACCAAGGGGTAAATCCTGCGGGTCATAACCTGTCGATCCGCGCCTGTTAAAAACAAGACAAAAGACAACATCTAGGATATGCTCACCGAAGGGCATTTCAATCTCGTCCGCGATTCCTTCAATCCCCATCAATGTGAATGCGACCACAGTAACGATTGGGATTGTCCTCCAGCCCAAGTCGTTCATAAGAGTGAGAGGTAGAGCGAACAGGTACAACGTCACACATTGTTTGAGGTGAATACCGTCTACCGGTGTGTGAATAGATGAAAACATAATGCAAAAAACTTACAGGAAGAAGGAATAGGCGAATTGGCAATCCGTTCCATACACGTCATCTGATCGACCATAGACTGAACCCTGTCGAGATGTCTTTAACACTCAACAAATCAACGAAGGAGAGTAACTCGCAATCCATTAATCGCATTGGTCCCTTCACCATATAACTATGTTTAAGTCCAGTACGCAGAGTCTAGCACCAGTCTTACCTGCAGGGCCAACTGTCTCCAGCAAACCTTCCCGTTTGAACCTGAATATGGCACTCGTAATCTCATGGGCGATACTAGAATAAAATTTTATGGACCAGGCATGAAGGAGGGCGACAACTTAGAACACAAACATTAAAGGAAGCGGCATCGATATGTGATCAGCATATGGGTGGAACTCGACGGTTTGGTGAGAATCGCTGAGAAGAGGTGTGGTGGGACCAGGAGTACATGCTTGCGCGTCTATGTTCTTCTTGCTGCGTTTCCGCTTAACCCTCTTCGTAGCATCTACGGAATGCCCGTCACCAATGCTGGCGTCTGAAGTAGAGCCTTGCATCGCTGCATAAGACAGTTCGGAAGGGTGGCTGTGATTTGTGGTATAGCCTAAATCACCGTGTACAGAGAAACGAGGTGGGAGAACCCCGGTCAGGTCACCGTAATCCGCTCCATCTTCTCCGCGGAGGTAGTGTTTTACCGCATAGACAAAGCCAAGACAATACCGCAATGCCTCGATCTTCTGACGTTTGACTTGGTCGTGAGTAAGTTGTGAGTCCGGAAACCTGGCTTGGGTGTTGGCCATGCCCTTCTCATTAGGAGGAAGGGCAACGTGGATCCAGATCATGCGAGACAGATTGCGAACCTAAGTGTGTATTGCCATGAGATGGATAACAAATGTAGCACAAATATCGTACGTTGGCTGTGAGAGTCGAAAAACATTTCCTGCCTTCCCAGTAACGATCGTAAGAAGTGCTATGAGCGGATTAGCGTTCTTCACGTTGTCGAATGGTGCACTCCCAACTGTCAGACATACCCATTTCTGGTGCAAGTCGCGTTCGTTCTTCTATGACAAGTAGGCGAGAAATGCCACGACTCACCTGAATACCAGAATGAGGCCAACCTTTCGAGCAATTCAGTTTATGAGAATGGTATTTAGCCACAAATGGCCCACTCACCACGACCGAAAGTAAAGGAACCACTGAATTCGTGAGCTCGATTCTACTGCCCTGCGACCGTGCAAACGCAATTACCGCAGAGAAAATCGTAACCGTGACGACGGGACCGAAAATACGGGGTATTATCTAAACATCTACCTTAACGCGTGAAAATGCTAGAACTGTCCGGTACTCGACGCACGCTGCCTTTCACCCGCAGGACATCTGGTAACCAGGAGTACTGAAATGATTGTTCAGGGTGTTAAACAGTGACGACCCAGTGTACAAACATGGGCCAAGCAAGAAACTGACCTTTCGCAGCTGTTGCCTTTTCATTCTTGGCTGCTGCCACCACCAAAAGGATCGCCGTCGTCAAAGCTCAGACCACTAACCTCTCGGTGGACGGATGCATACCTTCAGCGAGGCCAGAGCGAGCCTTGCATTTCTGCGAGGTTCCATTGTTGCTTGCGAAAGACAGAAACTAGAAGGAGACTAGAGTGTCTTGCAAGGCTCGCCCCTACTGAGGCCTGCGAAAGTGTACACACCTAAGTTAAGCTGACGTCTAGTGGACCTCAGAGTTCGTTTACGTTGGGCTGATGTCAGCTACTTGTGTGGCTGAGGATTTTCGTCAATTGTTTGGTGAGTAACATGGCAAACATGGACATTATCACTTGCCACACATTATCTATTTGTCCATCCTATTGTTAGTTGGCTACATAGGGTTGGACATCACTTTTATGTTTCAAGCCAGACATCCAAGTTTTATATAATTTTGCTGCAATATAAATGATTTTTGTATTTGCTTAAATAGCACTACCACAAACATAAGCTTAACATCAAAATGTGTTTAATTACTAGGATGTATTATACACCGAGATGTAACTGATCTGGCTGGCGAGACAGACATGCCAAGAATTGGTAAGAGGTGTTGTCGTCTTGCTCTTAGTCCTGCCTGTCCACAAAGAAGTGGGAAGAAGGAAGTTTTTTTTTCCAGGCTAGAGTCTCAAGGATACTCATAGATGTTGGGAGACCATTTCATGGATGACAAGACTAGCATTATGAGTCAGACATCCTACTTGTTATGGCAGTATAGTATATGGTCATTTGTCTGTCTAATGCATGACATGTGATGCTGGCCAACTGTCACCTGAATAATCCCTGGAGTCCCTCCAGACATCTGGTAAACATCCAAGGTGTTATGTTAAATAGATATATTGTATATACTGTACTACAAACAGTGTACAAATCATTTCAAGTGTGTCACACCTGTCTTCACACGATGTCCAAAATATATTGTGTTAATGGTTGACGGAAAATGTCCGCCATGCGAAACACTCATTTGGGTGTGTAGTGTAGTAGTCAAAGGTGGCGAGGACGGGTGCTGTAATAGCTACACACGCGGATACAGTCTACAATTAGGTTCTACACGAGTACTAAACATGTCTATACAATTACTACGAGTCTTTGTAAATGTTATGCGAATCAGGCCTAAAGCTACAGTATACTCTAAACAGGACATGCGAGAATGACGTGAAACCGTAAAACACTGATACAAAGTATTATTGTCGAGGCGCTTAGACTGGGATCGTCGTGAGCGACCGTCGGTTGATGATCTAGGGAGGAAGACTCGGGGCTGGCGTATGACCGTCAGAGTGAATCTTGGAGTGCATGTATGAAATTGGGTACACGGGTGTGGGTCTGATCACGAGAGGCGACGCAAAATTTTCGGATGGTTCCGGGACGGCCTGTCCAAGGAAATCGATCGCATTCTCGTTTGAAGCGCTCTTTGACACGGTCGCGGCATACGAGTAAGAGATTCCTCGAGGAAGTCGTAATACTTCACTTTCAGACGGACAGTTGTGAGATTCAGGGGAGTCGGCCCTCATTTCCGGACATGTGTTACTGTGGTGGTACATTTCCGGTGGATACCGAAGGCGGATCTCGCCAAAGGTGCCTTCTCGGGGGCCAAGAGACACCTCGGGATTTTGCGGCCACATCCAGTCAGATGCGACACCGGGCTCAGGTCGCTGTTTTTCTGGCGGGATTAACTGAAGAGGATGGAATGTATGAAATCCTTGTTGGGCCGGAGCGAGCAGTGAATTGCAGGAAATACCATCCATTAAGCCATCGTGGGAAATCCACTGATGCGTCGGTTGAAATCCAGGGGAGTGAGCCGCGCGAGAAAGGGGCGTTGTTGAACCCGAGTCCACCTGTCGACCCTGTATAGGAAGTTTTGAAGCAAGTCGACGCATTGATATCGAGAACGCGGATGTATTGAATGCTGAGCCGCCGGCCCGAAACCCTCCATTTGCCGCATTTTTGAACAGTAACGGGTCTTGGAGCTCGGAGAGGTATTCATCGGAAGGGTGCAGGGTGCCCGTCGGGTATTGTTGTGGGGAAAGAAACTGCTGAGGGAAAAAAAAAGAGGGTTGATTGTGGAAATTTGTCGACAAGTCCAGCGTGTTGCATGAACCGTCATTGAGGGACGGTGCTTCCGGAGCATAGGAGAACATAGAGGAGCTATCGGCGCCAGTATCCGTATTCTGGAGATTAACAGTAAGGTCGAAATCGCTTTTCAGGTGACGCGTGCTGAAAGAAATATTTGCGAAGATATCTTGAGAGGATATAGCTACGGCTTGTGGCACGGAACAATGCTCCGAGGGAGGTTGGGAGCGTTCCGAGAAGAGGGGGCGCACTGAGAAAAAACAATTTAACAGCCGCAACTTGTGACGATCCTAATGAAAGACGAACTGGCTGGGTTGTCCTTATGGATTTTTTTCAGTCTCTGGAGGTGACTAGAGACCTGCTTCCTGGAACGATTTTTGCCAGTTTTCTCCAGAATATAGGATTGAATAAGTTGGCAGCGTCCAAACGACTTGGCCCGGTTGCCGTCTGATATGTGTTCATTTTCGTGCGTAGATACTCGGTAATATTTGAGACGCCGTTTACCCATTGGGGGGTACAGGGCAACAGCTGCTCGTGATCGCAGAATGGTATATTATCAAAGAAGAAGGAACTGACCTTCCATGAACGCGGCGTGCACGTCTTCAGGCCATACATCCTCGTATCTTGATTGCTTGAGCTTACCAGCACCAGGGACTGTGAGCAAATTCTTGTCCGGGATATCGTCCGTTGCAATGGCGGGCTTTATGTCTTCTTCGGGGGATTCCATCTAAAATAAGGTAGCGCGTGGGGGAGATGAACCTAGGGAAAGGTCGTTCCACTATGCAATATCATGATACGCGTCGTGTTCTTTGGAACTCCGCGTACGGGTCACATGACTAAAATCACAGATCACGTGGTAGGATGAGTCCGATAACGTGACTTAGGCGCGATGAGTAGCATGCGTCACGTCCCATTTGTGCAAGTACACGCTTGAGATCTTGAGATCTTGGGAGGTCGTTTGACATGCACAGCGTCCCAGAAGCTATCAATGTACTCAGGACAGCCTTACACGAGAAGGACGTCGAAAGTCATCTACTTGATGCGTTCAATCAGCTTGCATCTTGTCTGGTACTCTTGGTATGCGTACATTAATTATCGTAATCTGCATGGCTAACTTCTCTGTATAGAATTCCTCGTCTCCTTCGGTACAGATGATACGAAAACTCTGCACTATGCTTCGCCGGCCACTTCTTCCACTATATAATGCTTGCCTCCAGCCAGCATTACAGCTTTCCTCTTCTGTCCTCTCCACGGTATTAGGGAAGCTCTGTGACGCACACAGCATCGAAGACGAAAGGTTGCGTGCGGCGTGGGATGCAGCCGCAGAGGTCATCTTGTCGGGGATCCTTGTAAGATCGTGGCGGTGGCCACAAACATGGACAACTAACGCACTCCACAGGATTTCCTGGATCAAAAAGATGGCGGTGCGTATATCTCTCGTGTCTTGAGACCAGCATGGCTCAGAGAAACCAGGAAATGTCGAATCTGATGGCGCAGTTTGGGAAGTCTTGTATCGCATTATTTGCGAATTCTTCTTCCCCGATTGCGGTCGAGGACTGCCAGTATTCAGCATACCACTTTGCGTATCCGTGAGCGTCTTATTTCTGCAAAAACCCGCATATATGCGCTGGATTCTTGATCTGAAATACTGTCCCCAGGCGTACAATACATTGACGGAAACTGCTGTCAGGAGGACCACTATTCAGAACGCGCTTCGTCACAGTGCTGTGTTGGGCGGGTAACATCCATCTCGTCTTTTCTTGCTATATGTACTTCAAATCTGAATGACTTCTTAACAGTGAGCGACTGGGGTCTGCTATATCTAGAACAAGAGGTAACAGTTACCCACCTTCTCGGATATAAGTCAGGGTTCATGGTCTTTCGCACTAGATTACCTTCTTCTCGAGGCGCTCTTGATGTTATTTGCTCGACTTCTTCCTCCTATCCACAACACTTCCCAAGGAAAGTTCAGAAGGGTCAAGTTCGTGAAAGAAGTTCTGGGTTCCTCGAAGCTGTTCAAATGCAGTGCGGAACTGCTCGATATAATGCAAACGGCATCTGGCACGCACTGGGACGATGTTGCCGCTCAGATCATCGATGCTCTTGCAAGAAGTAATATTACCTAGTCAGTGGGTGATTCGGCGAAGCTCCAAAACTAACACATCTATTCCCAGTCCACAACCCTTTTCCATAGACGAGATAGACGTCTGTGGACGCGTCTTCCCTCAGCCACTTGCGACCGACAGGCTGATCATGGATAAACAAGTTTTCCTTGCGAATATCGTCGCTGAAAATGTACGTTTTGTTACCTCTGATCGTCTTCCATCTCACAACCTTTCTTGACAGGATGACCTATGTGAGAGCCTACAAGTGCCATACTCCCACATCCGCACAATCACGCTTGATAATTCAGAGCAACATGCCTCAAAAGGAAAAGTACTGATTATGGTCTATTTGACGTCTCCGCCGTTAGTTGCTAACGTTGAGATGAAACTCCCCGGTGGAAGCCACCTCTACGCAAAATTTTTGTTGCAGAATGATGCTGTGGGCAGATTCATGGAGGCATTACGACGACGTGGTGTGGTAAGAATATCGATCGCAGGACAGACACCCTATTCATTAGTCACAGGGAAAGTTGAACTTTCTAAATCCACTCACGAGAATGCAGAAAAAGCCCAAGGGTATCTCGATTGGTTCGGGGTTCAAATTCACAGACGATAGTTCCCCAATACCGCCAACTGCGAGTTTTGAGGGTAAAGTCCAACGTGTTAATCAAGGTAAAATCTACCGCCCGATTACTTTTTTTTCGTTGACCAAACTATCTCTCCAGTTTATAAAACAGATATCGAAGACTCGGCTACGTCTGAGGTCATCCCGGCGCCCCATGTCAGGGAGACGCGCTCTTCTCTCACGCTTAAACCGAAGCCTGCGTTCAAGGACGAAAATCTAGTTCCGAAAGTTCTTGAGGACGCAGTGGCAGAAGATGTCCCCGCCACCCCCAAAAGCGCCAGATTGATCCTACCCACCAATGAAACGTCAAAGCCCATCCAGAATTTTACATTGCCCTTCTCTCCGGGGAATTTGCCCGGAGCAGTGCAATCATTTGCCGACAACGATGAACTCTCAGAAATTTCCGAATTCGAAACCGATAACGATAACGATGCGGTCACCGAGCGAGCGGCAACCGGAGTGTCTATATCTTGCAATCACGAATCGAAATGGATACAACACAAGATCGATCGCGTGCAGATGAATGCAAGTTCCAGTGCTCCCTCCGCTACGGGAATCAAAAAATCCTCAGAGCTTGCCTCAAAAACCGAAGAGCGTGCGGAACGAGTTGCTCAAAAATTACCTGAAACTGGGAAACAGCTGTTGACCTCGGATTCCCCAAACCCACTGTTGAATGTTGACACTCTTCTTACCACGACTGGCCGTGAAGTCGATGATGGTCCGTCTGTCGTTTCCCAGAATTTCGTTGGCAGAAACGGGCCGAAGAAATCGGGCGTTGATGAATGCGGACCCTTCGACACGGAACTTATCATTGTCTTAGCAGGGAAGCCCCCGACAGGGTTCAGTTCCGTAGAAGACGAACTCGAACAGCACGCCAGGGGCTTTACCCCTTCCTCTGGTGATAATCAGAAAGGACATGAGCGTATCGAGACTACGAAGAACATGAGCGTCCCGCCCAAGATTGCTGGGAGCCGCCGAAAGAGAGAAACCATCGAGTCTTCGAGCAAGGCGGCCATCGAAGTTGACGATGAATTTACACCTCCCCGTAAGAGAAGCCGTGATGATAGAGTTAGGACGATGAAGGATAAGGTCAAGTCTGACGAGACTTCGCTAGCTACCACTTCTCTTTCCGGGGCAAAGAGATGCACGAACGCTACTAAAGGATCTTCTTCTGGTATGGCGCCAATGACGGTCGATTTTGACGAACTCCCAGAACTCAAGTCAGCCCACCAAGGGACTCGCAGATCGTCGAGGCTCAAAAAGAGGCAGACTGTAGCAACAGGCTCCACTCGGGCCAACGTCAGGCGTGGCAAGACCCAGAAAGGGAAACCAGCAGACGGTCAGTCAACTTACGGTATGGAGCGTATGGATTTAGCCTCCACTCCACTGCAAAACACCAGCGTCGAGATCAGCCACAGCACACCATCAATCTTCAATTCACACCCCATACCAATTCTGATTAAGGAGTCACCTTCTCTCCAGCTCAATGGCCATCCAGTGAGTGATGCCACTTCCCGAATGCGATGCCGAATTGGACATTCGCTACTCCATAGCCTTCAGTGGAGCCAAGGAGTGCCAAAAATATCACTTCAGATACGACTTTACCTCGACAACTGTTGAAGGTCAGCCGTTTGGGTTCGCATCTGACGTCAGGAAATTTACTGTTTTCAGGCCGGCAACGTTCTCTCTTGCGAACCGAATCAACCAGTCAAAGAGCCAGGGGGGGACCTTAACTTCGTTCAACAAGCCTCTTCGGATGCAATGCAGGTCGCAGAGGAGCGATCCCGTGTCAAAATAAAAGAAACCATAGACGATCAACACCTCGTGTCTGACCTATGTACCGTAGACAACGATGTTAGCCGGATTCAGGAGAAAGTTGAACACTCAGTCTCCTTGAGAAGGAGCGAAGATCCCGCGGAGGTAATTAGCCTGGCTTTGCTGCAACAGACTGAATCTTATCATTAACCAGCTATTCCGGCCGATCATGGGATCGACGCCTCGAACAAAAACCGCTACTATTGATCTCACTACCGACAACTCTCCGACTCGAGGGAAGAATGAGCTCCACAAGGCGCCTGTTGATCTCATGCATTCAGAGGCAGCTATTCAGACGAAGTTCAGGACGTCCGATCAGTCCGACTGCCCCGTTATGAAACAACCTGCCTTTGTCTCACCGCCTCGACACAAACGCCGAAGCGTTGCCTTCGCATCTCCTATCGGGTACGTGCTGGACAAAAAAGTAAAATCCAAGACGCAAGTCAGTCCATCGGGGTCAGTCGCGCGTTCTTTCCATGCGGGAACGAGAAGCTGAAACGTCCCTTCGAATTAACGTCCCGCGAAGCCGTCGGTCTCCCTCACCCTCCGAGAGCAAAATCCTTTCTCCCCTCAAAATGCCGGCAGGAATTGTGAATATGAGACGCGAATCACCTGACCGAATCGCCCCGCGGGCTACATTACAAAACTCGGAGTCATCACAGGGTAACAATTGTTCCTATGGTATGTTGGGACAATAACCCGACCCGCAGCCCATATCAAAGCCTCATCGCACAATCAAATTGCCGACGAAGTTGGAATCCAAGATATCGTGGAGGCGAGTGTTTCTGTACTCGCTCTCATTCACCAGTTTAAATCCACATCCCACAGGTACTCAATGAAATCCAAGCTGTACCTGGCCGGTCATTCGTCTTGTACTTGGACATTACTGATCAGATCACCAGGTGATTATCAAAGGCGTCTCCGATAAATTTAGGAACATCAAAAAAGATGTCCAGCGTGGTCGAGACGAACTTATCCACCAAGTCCTGGATGAACTAAAGCGCATGGCCGTTGAGAAGTGAGATCTTCGCCCTTTTTAGCAGACACCCTGACACACCATCCTTTGTAGCGCAAAATATTTCAATGGACTGGTGCGCCTTGAGGAAGAATACTACAAGAATGGCAAAGCTATTACTCACTGCTGGGAAGAGCTCATCGATTGCAACGACGATATTGCAGTGCAGTTCCAAAATGCTTTGAAGGAACACGATCAGAGTGTATTCGCGAGGACATTTCCGAAGACTCTTCCCCTACAACCGGTTTTTCTTTGCCGTCGCGCGAATGCCTGATAATCGGCAATCGAACCCACGGGAGGATAGAATAGGACGGATTGGAGCCAAGTCAGTGTGTGTACGATACTAAGCGAGGATGCTGCCAACCATAGCGTTTTGTGCGTTATTGTAGAGTAAGAGAATCGTGACAAAGTTTGCTTCGCGATTCGAACATCATGGCATCAGGCCTGGATGGACTCGGCCTTTCAACGTGGCAACACGAGGGAGAAAAGCAACATTCAAGTAACCGAATATTAGCGGACGGCCAATGGCATCGTTCTTCGGAAGCCACATGTTCCGCAGACTGGGTCATACGACCCTTGCTAGTATCTTCTCCCGTGCATCACCACGGCCTCCCGGAAACCCTACTGCCGTCACATTCGCGACGTGCCGCTTCTGCACCATGTCTAGCAGTGATTTTCGCTTGCCATCGAATGTTCAACCGACCCACTATGATCTTACCATAAAGACGGACCTTAAGAAAGAGATATTTGAGGGTCTCGTGAGAATCAGGCGAGCGCGCTCTTTTTTTTTTCCAAGCATCTTCATGCTCACGATGAGATGCTAGACTGAAGGTGAAGGAAAAGACCTCTGTCCTCACCTTCAACGTAGCAGACCTAGAATTGTCCAACATAACGTTGTACTCTCATGATCTCAGGATACACCAGGCCAGCATATCCAAGACATTTGATTCTGAGGCAGAGCGAAGCACTCTCGTATTCCCTACAGTGCTCCCCACCAACTCCACTGCTACTTTGACTATCGCATTTTCGGGAGAACTGACTGGTGCAATGATGGGATACTACAAGTCCACATATGAAGATGATGACGAAAGGAAGGTATACAGTCTCACGCAATTTGAGGTATGTTGATCTATTAGAGCTGGATTCAAGAAGCATTTAGCTTAAATGCATTCAACGTACAAGCCTACTGCTGCTCGGCGTGCGTTCCCTTGCTGGGATGAACCCTCACTCAAGGCCACATTTACAATCACAATGATATCCCGCACAGATACCACCAATCTAAGCAACATGCCCGTGGCTTCTGAAGAGGTCCACAGGCCTGAAACAGTCAACTACGACGATACAGCTCTAGCAAAGATGTTCGCTACCCTCAACACTGAGGAACGGAGCAAGGATGGATGGAAGATTACTCAGTTCGACACAACTCCCCTTGTGAGATAACCTGGAGTATGCGCGTCTTTAAAGTCTGATCAATTGCGCTAGATGTCAACCTACCTTGTAGCCTATGCTAATGGACAATTCAAACATCTGGAGAGCTCGTACAAGAGTCCCCTGACAGGGAAAATTCGACCACTCCGTTTATATGGTAAGTGTTCCCGCCACCGCGAGTGATGTTAATTTGTCAAAGTCTTGTCAGGGACTCCGGATGTCATCAGTCGCGCTCAGTACGCACTCGATGTTAAGACTAAAGTACTTCCTATCTATGAACAAATTTTCGACATCGAGTATCCCCTTCCGAAACTCGATACCCTGGTGGTAAGACACACACATGTTTCCGGGCCATCATAAGTGAATGCTCTAAAGGCACACGACTTCGACGCCGGCGCCATGGAGAACTGGGTAACAACATCCAACAGTTAGCGTCATTTCCAACTCTTACGGGATTCGTAGGGGCTTATCACTGGACGTACGAGCGCATTTCTTATGGATTTGGATCGTCCCGATATGGCGACGAGGCAACGCATCGCCGTGTTTCAATCTCACGAAGTGGCCCATATGTGGTTTGTAATTCTGTTCGCACAGGTATTACATGGTACTCAAACTCCCCTCCAGGTTTGGAGACATCGCCACAATGGAGTGGTGGGATTACTTGTATTTGAACGAGGGTTTTGCCACCTTGGTATGTGTTCGTTTTCGAATTTTTAGAGATTACTTTCACGCTATCAAGATGGGTGAAGTCATCGTCATCAGTATGTCATCGTCCCTTCGGTTTGTGCTTTGTTGACTTCTATTTACAGACCAGTAAGTTCGCTTCAACTACACATGGTCTTTCTTGACTCTTGTTTAGTCTCTACCCTGAGTGGAGGGTTGACTCCAAGTTCATTACCGAACACCTAAATGACGCTCTTGACCTTGACGCCAAGCTGTCTTCCCACCCGATCGAGGTTCAATGTCCTGATGCCAATCAAATTAACCAAGTAAGCCCCCAAGTAAGCATGTTTTACCGACAAGATAGACAATACTCTGTAGATATTTGACTCGCTGTCATACGCCAAAGCAGCCTCCGGTAAGGTTATCGCAGATGTACCTAATGTTGCTATTAAGCTATCTTCAGTTCTTCGCATGCTATGCAACTTCGTCGGACAGGACACTTTCCTCAAAGGCGTTTCAATCTATCTCAAGGAGCACCTTTACGGGAATACGACCACGAAAGATCTGTGGAATGGGATTAACGAAGCCACACACGTACCGGATGGGATAGGCATTGATGTTTCGGAAATGATGGAGAATTGGATTATGAAGGCATGTGTCGACAGATTTGATGTTTCCATTCGCTGTTTATTCAACGGTTTGATTTCATAGATGGGATTCCCGGTGCTCACTGTCACTGAAACGAAAGATGGAGTCAACGTACGTCAGGATCGCTATCTTGAAACTGGTCCTGCCGAACAGAAAGATAATCAAACTACTTGGTATGCTCCCTGTGTTGTTCCACGTTTGGCGCTGTTTACTGATACCTATAGGACCATCCCTCTCGCTCTCTTGACAGTAGATGAAACAGGGAGACCATTCGTTGACAAGACTGCAGTGCTTACTGCTCGTGAGACTACTCTTACGATCGACACGAACAAACCATACAAGCTGAATGCCGGGACATATGGCGTTTGTACGCATCAGTTGCTCTTTTCTCCCCTGGTCGTGCCTCTGATAGGTAGACAGATAGGGTCCTTTACCCTGAGGAGCGGCTCGCTCGCATTGCGTGTGAAGCGGCTGAGGGTGATGCTATATTCTCCCTCAACGATCGCATAGGGCTAGTTCATGATGCTATGGCACTTGCCAAGTCTGGACACGCTACTGTTAGTAGTGCACTTACAGTGGTGGATGTGTTCAGGAATGAGACCGAGTGTCGGTATTTACGCTTTCGGAGCATGTTATTTCACTGACTTGGTTGGTGAACTGGACAGTCTTGGTTTGGGACAGTATCGCGGAAAATTTGGCTCTCCTAGAGTCGACGTGGTGGGAAAACGAGGGGATCGTCCGAGGTTTGAATGAATTCAGAAGGGCAAGTGCCGCGATTCCACGTCACATTCCTATCATTAAACTAGCGTTTCATACAGAACCTCTTCAAACCGATCGTGGATAGACTTGGTTATGAGTATTTGCCATCTGAGCCCGTAGACATTTCACAACTCCGAACGAAGGCCATCGGACAGGCAGCCGTAGCTGGCGATCAAACGTACGTCACTGTTGATCTTCGCCGCGAGCGTACAGTGGGTTAACATTGGGGAAGTGTCATTGACACACTTAGGGAAATGTTCAAGGTTTACATGGCCACTAAAGATGAATCTAAAATTCCTGTGGACTTGTTCAGAACATCTGCTATAAACGTGGGTAAACTGTTTCACAATGTGTTCGTTGGCGAAAACCAGACATTGCTAGGCTGTGAAATATGGGGGTAAGGATGAGTATAATTTCGTCAAAGGTCTTTACGAGGACCGAACTACGCTACCCTCGGTCGGTATATCTGCGATGTGCGTACGCTGACCGATCGTTATTCGGCATTCATATCTTTCATCTTGAACAGGTATGCGATGTGTGCAAGTAGAGACGAATCGTGCAACGCGGACACTGAATATTTCATCTTCAACAAAGCCAGAAACCAGGACATCATATACTTTCTCCATGGTCAACAGATGAACTACGGCACGAGACGACGATCGGCCAAATTTTTCATGAATAATTTCGAAGTTGTGCGTCTGCATGCTGTGGCTCAGGAATCCGGATGTGATTGAGGTAGCACGACATAGCTCGAGGAACGATACAAGGGAAACTTTTCTTTCAAAAGCGTTATTTCGGTGCGTCAACTCGCCCATGGATATACTTGCGTCGTGATCTTTGTGCCGATAGGCCACGCTTGGCAACCTGAACACCGAAGGCGATATCGAAGCGATTAAAAATTTCTTCGAGGTGAGTTTGCCACGTCTCTGACATTCGCCTCAGTGGTTAAAAAAGATGCAGCACAGGGATACCTCGCGATACCACTTCGCACTCGCGCAGACACTCGACTCGCTTCGGGCTTCCGCTGGTTTGATCAAGGTGGGTTCCAAGGAACGATGGAGCGATGATGCTCGTGTGGGTGAATCCGGGCTGAATTGCGCATTTAGCGCTCGACGATGGACATCTCTGAGTGGCTTGGGAAGCGCAGTGGGGAGCTGTAAATACGGTCCTTGTCTCGAGCGAAAGCTTGGGGCTCAACCTAGGGTGTCCATGAGAGTTCATGTTTTATTACGTAAGACATACCGGAATAAACAGCTGTTCAACGTTGAGCTGAGCCGGCGCTTGCGACGACAACGACGACGACGACGAAGACATTCTCATTGGGATCCCTCGCAGACCACTGGGCGATGATTCATTGACCACTGAAACACACTCGTACCACAAAGACCGATACCATTCTCAGATGCCAGCCTTTGATCCAGTTCGAGACGCAGCCCTGAACTCGCCGGTGTCCCAGTCAAAGCCCCTTCCCGCGCAAGTCCACGACACCGACTTGGACAGACATGATAGACACTCTTTTGATATCCCCTCCTCTTCATCACGCCCGTCCTCCTCGCGAGCAACCAACAGCCCAACCATAGCTCGTCGGGCAACCGATCTGGCAGTCCTGCTCAACTCAGAGCCCCAGGAGCCACGCACCCCGGGTTCTGCGCGGCCATCGAGCTTGTCGCATCTGCTACTGGGTACCGACACCCAATCGCCTGTGTCGTCGTTGCCTCCGACGATGGCATCGAATGGGGAAGTGGACAGGTTGGCTGGTGCACCGTCGCTGCGGCGTCGGAGCAATCTCCCAGTGCTCGACATCCCGCGGACGGACACACTGCCTGAGGATGGACAGTCGCAGCATTTCTCACGCCATCCTCTACCTCCCCCATCTCGTGCGCCGTTCCAGGTTGATTCTGCCCCCTCCTCTGCCCCCCGTGTCCTTCCCCCCTCCCCCCTCTCCCGCTCTCCCGTCACAGCTCCCTCTCGTCCCTCCCCCACCGTCCCGACAATGGCTCCACCACAGCCTCTATCCCCCATCCCGTATAACCCCCGCAATCGCAAAACGCCTGCAGGCTCCGTCCTTGTCCCGATGTCACAGCAGGAAATGGAGATGTATCGACACTACCGCGGCGTTGGCACACAGCTTCTCCTCTCCAAGCGTAAACGAGAGCGCAGTAAGTCTCCGGACAACGCCCCGCCTGTAAAACGCCATGCCGGCGATGTGGGCAAAGTGATCGACCATTGTGAGTCTCTTGTGTAGTTCTCTAGGTGCATTACTGACCCGTCTCGTTTCTTCCTGCGCTCAGACAACATGCGCCCAGAAGTCGGCGTCAAGCAACGCATGGAATCTCCCATCATCGGCCTCAAATATTTTAATAATTGGGTGAAATCTGTGCTGATCACACGCTTTGCCCACCCAGCTCTCACTGCTTCTGTCGTATCGCAATCCTCTGGACCAGGCAGAGGACGTGGCAAGGTCCTCGATCTCGGTTGTGGCAAGGGTGGTGACCTTACCAAATGGTCGAAAGCTCGCGTTAAGGAGCTGGTCTGCGCCGGTAAGTGGTACTAGTTCCCCTCGCTGACGTTTATCTCGCTGATATGCCAATCTCTGTAGATATCGCTAATGTTTCCGTCATTCAAGCCCGTGAGAGATGGCAGATGATGCCTCACCCGCGGTTTGACGCTACGTTCGCCGCAGTTGACTGTTACACCGAACCTCTCTCAAAGGCTTTCTCCCCGGAGCGACTCGCGCAGCCTTTTGATGTTGTCTCGATGCAGTTCTGTATGCACTATGCATTTGAGACGTCACAGAAAGCGCGGTGTATGCTTCGTAATGTGAGCGACTACCTCCGCAAGGGTGGGGTATTCCTCGGTACTATTCCTAACGCCGATCAATTACTGTATGCATTATTCTTGTTCGACTTCCTGTCGAAGGGATAACACCGCTCTCAGAGAACGGCTGGATGCACTGCCATCTTCTGCGACTGACCTTTCCTTTGGTAATGCGGTGTATAGGATCCGTTTTGAAGATCGGCAATCCCGCCCGCTCTTTGGGCATCGTTATTACTTTTTCCTCAAGGATGCTGTTGAGGATGTACCGGAATACATTGTAGACTGGGACAACTTCGTAGGGTGGGTTTCCTGAGTCTATCGCTTCATAAAACCATCTGTCTTCCTGATCCTGGGTATTGCGCGAATGGCTTCGGGGTTTATAATTCCTACAACTCCTGATGATCTTCGTACTTGCGTTGTTTACTACCGGAGATTGGGGTTTCGGTTGTCCGTTCAAAATACCTGATACCTCTAGATGGTTGGTTTTCTGACCTTCTTACAGTTTAGCCGCGGAATATTCCCTCCACCCGATTTACAAAGAAGAATTCCACCAAATATTTGCAGAGCACTCCGAACAAGAAGAGTTCAAGGATCTCATGGTGCGCATGAAGGTTGTGGATGCAAATGGCGAGAGCGCGATGAACGAAGACCAGTGGGAAGCCGCTAGTGAGCCGTTTCACTTGTATACCTCCCGACGAATCGATTACTGATAATAGGTGCCAGATATTTATATTGGGTTCGCGTTTGAGAAACGGTGAGGTTACTATCGTGGACGGTCTTCTGGACATGTTTCGGACGAATTTGTGCCTGATATTGCTTGGCGTGTAACACGGGATATGATAGAGCTTGCGACACTCAACCACTCGAGGCAGACCGAGCTTCCATACAAACAACAATACCTTCCAGTAAGATTACAGATGAGATAGGATGTCACTCAGGCGTGAAGATAAAAGAAAAATACGTAAAGGTGAAAGTGGGGTAAATAGAGTGCTCTGTTCTGGCTGTAATGTTTATTCCTGACCAAAGCCAACGGTCTCCCTGTGAATACAAGCCCGTCAGCGGCCTAAACAGATTTCCAACAAACAGACAATGAACTTACTCTACTGCAAGCGTGAGTTTTTGTTCCAAACTTGCGTAGTCCTTATACGGTGGCAAATCGATGCGATTAAAACAAGTATGACTCTTCGGTAATTGTGACGGATCGCCAGATTTCTCGATTGTGAAACGCCTCGGGCCATCTGAGCCTTGTAGATCCTTGAAGCCGTTGACAGGGATACGCGATGTCCCCGTTGCAAATTGTAGCAGTCGGGACTTGCGTTCGGGCGGCCAGCTACGAATACACTTCCAGAACCATTGGATTACCTCGTCGTTCACCTCGTAGCCTCGATAGTCAGTATGCTTGGTCCAGTCGTCACTGCAAAAGGCTAAGTTTCGTAGCAGCGCTGCAACGCAAACACGGAGGCTTACACATCAATCTCAGACATCCCACCAATAAGCAACTCGAGCTCTCGTTCATCAAAGACCGTGATTAGTTCTTGTGGTATTAACTCGCTGAAGCCCGACATAAAAGCTTCAAATTGATCTTTGATGCGCTTCGAGATACGATACTCCACCACGGCATCAGCATAATCTTTCTTGTTCTCCTCGGTCACAGGAATGTCCGCGCCACCAGGCTTGAGCTCAATTGTTACGAGCTCTCCGAATCGTTCTTCGGATGTGGTGAAAGTCTCGTCGATAACATCCGTAATGTCATTTTCGCTGAGTATGGAATGAGCATCCAAGAAGTCAAGGTATGCGAGAAGCTTACAGCATCCATGTGAGACCACGGTGAAGTTCTGCATCAACAGATTCTAGGTCAGATAGTGTGACCTTCTTCCTCAGAATCATCTTGTAGAAGCTGACAATGAAGTACGCGTCGAGGAAGCGTCGGTGGAAGATACCAAGTCCAAGACAACGTCCGATGAACTTGAAGTAATTCAAATGCTCAGGGTTTACACCCGATGCGGGGTTGATCTGGAGGGTGTAGTTATCGTGCGCGGAGTATTCAAACAAGCAATAGAATGGGTTGAACATTTCGTGCGAGAGAAGGAAGAAGAACTCCCTGATGAAAGATCAGCCTGCGACCATTAACCTATGCTCATCAACGCACCTAGAAAGACCACCGTAGTCCAAACCATCCTCGCCATCAAACTTAATCATCAAACGCTTCTTCAAATCATTAGGCGTTTGCCTCATGATCTCCGCGTAACTGTCTTCGAAGATGTGGTTTCGCCTGACTTTGATCTGGCAATTACCTGGTTGTGCACGCATAGCAGGCTGGCTGCGGAAATAGATAAGCTTCCTCCGGAAATCACGTTTGTATTGTGGCACATTTGCGTCCAGCGAAGACGGAAGACGGGGATCGTCCCATGTCGTGGTCTTGGTGTTGTGATCGACAAAATACACACGTGCGGTTGAGGTAAGGCGCATCTCCCATCCAGAGGGTAAAGGGCCAAGTTGAGAAATAGCCTGTGGCTGGAGGGCTGTGTTTTGGCCATTGGGTCCCATGACACGGATAATTGTCTGGCGACGAGGGTCGACCCAAGTAGTTGTGCGAGTGTTGTGGTCAACGTAATATGGACGCCCTTCGGGGGTGTACCTTTCCTCCCATCCAGCGGGAAGACTGCCGGTGCCTGCAGTAGTAATGTTATTGCTTGCAGCGAGGGCGGCTGCCGAAGTATTGTTCGAGGCGGGTTGAGGTGTAGATGAACCAGTACGGTGAACATTTGCTTGCGTATTGGCACGGCTGACGTCAACCATGTCATCTGCCAGGATACGACGAGAATGCTGGTCCCTGGCTGCATTCGTCTCGGTGTCCTGATTACTAGTATTCACTGATTGATCTGGGGATGGCCGATTCCAAGTTGTGGTTCGCGTGTTGTGATCTACATAGTAAGTTCGGCCAAGGGGATCGATACGGCGTTCCCACCCAGGAGGCAGTGCTCCAAACTGGTCGACATTGGGGCTGAAATTTCTTTGTTGATTGGTTGCCCCAGAGGAAGCTGCAGTGATTGCGGCATTGGCTTGTTGAGCAGCCGTAAGTGCGCCCGCACCACCCGAGCTAACAGGACGACTGGATTGAGAAGGCGACTGATCCTGATCAATGAGACCAGACGAGGAAGTTGATACATGGGGAGTTGATACGGGCATTAGCGGCGTCGCTGCCTCGGCCGCGTGTGCACTGGAGGTTCTGGACAGAGCACTACCAGACGGACCGACTCCGTTAGGGGAAAGGGAGATAGTGGACTCGTTCATGCCCATGTCAGCTAGTGCGGTGGTAACGCCTTGTACCTGAGAGGGTCCAGGGTTGGAGATGGGTTGATTGACGTTAGTCGACAAGTATATGATGAGCTTGCCGTGCACTACAAGGTTATCGTTGGACTTTTTCAGATCCAGCGTCAACATTTCTGGAGAAATGAGTTCATCGGGCACGCAGAATGATGCACCACTGGTGGGCGCTTACCATGTCCACCCAGCTCAAGGTCAAGAACGTCGCTGACTCGGACATTGACAACTCCAAGAAAACCCTGGTCGCGTCTCTTGAACTTGCGTTGGTCAAATATCTGGACAGCGACGACGGAGGAATCCTTGACGGTGCTGCGGAGTTAAGAAATGAAAAAGCGTGCTTGGGGAGGACCCCACCGCCAGGGGAAAACACACTCACATATCAAAACTCTCGTTCCAGTACGGGTTTAAAGTCTTCTTTATGACACTGGTGGTATGTGTCTGCTCTGCATCAACGGTGATGACCGCAAAGGGGTCGGGGAGACGAAAAACATCCCGCTTCGATAATCCGTCTGCGGCCACGACTATTGCGCCGTCAGTTTCTGCATGGATCAGCGATGCTGCAGTAAGCAACAAGACGTACCCGTTATCCTGATTTTCTTCCTGCTGTGAGAGGGCGTGAGCGTTGCGATGAAAAAGAAGATGGGAGATACTGACAGGTGTGCAGGGGCCGACATCGGGGTGAGGAAGGGAACGGCGCGAGGTCGGTTGGGTAGCCTCGATTACTGAAATTCAGACGATCCTCACCGACGCTGCTGGGCGTTGACAAGGACGACGACAGCGACGACAAACCGAGCCGAGCGCCGAGTCTCCCATTTTCAGACACCGCCCATTCGGCACATTCGGCAGCCGGGCAGAACAAACCAAAATAAAGTCCGATAATTCATTCGGGGGAAGAAGACTTTTGGATTCTACGCTGGTTCACACATATGCATTATATATCACACAAATATTCGAGCCACTGAACACTTGGATGGCTTGAGCGAATGCGTGCACAGAAGTTGCATGTGGACAGTGGGAGATACTCCTGCTGGTGGGGCAATCCTCGCCGAGAGGCCCATGCAATGAACAAATCAACACCACGCTGCGCAAGTGCGTCGGCTGGGAAACGCGGGAGCCGTTCAACGGAGACGTCAACTTTTGTCCCACATCCATGGGCAAACACAGTGTCGCTCTATATTGGGAAGAGCGATGTGGGACTCCGTCAGCAGTACTAAACGAGAGAAGACCGGTGGGTCTGACGGTAATCTAGTGACGACGACGATGACTCGGAGGACGAACAGGAAAGTGCAAAAGGCTGCACCCACCAGTTGAGCTTCGAGGCCAGTCGCAGACGACTTGGTGCTGTTGCCGTGGCATACTTGTCCCAAAAAGGATGCCCCAGTACATTGCTTTATGTAGTCTTGTCAATGTTTCCTCCTACTAGTACTATCCGCTCAATGAGAACAGTTGCACATATCCCTTGCACGAACCTCCCTCACACCGTTGTAGACACACCCGAGGTTCGTAATGTCGGCGACAGATTCACCCTTGCACATCGTGAGTGCGGTCGTAACTGGAAGCGTCTGCACGCTCAAGGGAAGTTGCAGGCACACCAACATGCAGCGAACGCCGAAGATTTCCTGAATGAAGGATTACTCATCCCTGCTGCAGAAGAGCATGCAAAAGCCGCGAAGGCCTTCTTGCAGTGCCAAGAGAAATCAAATGATAGCAATGTACTTTCCCCCCTTCGTCATCGCACCTCTCTGTGTCTCTCAGTGCTGAGCCCTTGATCGCAGACGAAACGTACACTCCGTATGCTTTACAACGAACACATCAAAGCAGGCAAAGACCTTGAGCGGAGGATCGCTAAGCTACGAGAAGAAAACAAAGATCCAACCCTTCCACAGAGGATGTCTCTCGCTCAAACGCGTGTCGAGCACAGTTCCTCGGCCTCAAGTGGTGGCCGCCATCCTTCTTACCCCGCTCCGTCGCCTCCACCGCATTCAAGCGCTTCTATGCGACTGATGGATTCACAGAACAATGTCGATGAGTCCTTCATGGTACTTGGGCAACGTGTACGTAATAGCATTCTGAACGTATCGTTCCTAACCGCTTTCGTGTTGGGAAAAGTCCGATCCAGGGGACGCTTTCAATCACTTCTGGCGAATCATGGAAGGGATGTTGGACAATCTTTCTCAGCCTGTCGCTTTCACCACGGCCCCCCTTGCAACGGAACCGGACTATTCAACGAAGCGGCGGTTACAACGAGACGGCTCGGGAAGCGAGACTGAGCGTGAACAGGCATTTGTTTCCAGATTCTCTCGGAAACTCGGGCTTGATGGCGGGCCAAAATTGAGTATGTCGGTTCCTTGGCAATATCAATAATCACACCCATCCTATTGGTACAGAACAAAATGCTATCCCGGAAGAAACCGACGAAGAAGTATTGGCAGACGAAGGTAGGTCCTGCCACAAATGAATTTAGCTCGATATCAATTAATTCCGTCTCGTTGGATGATAGCTGACGACCTGTCAGAATCATTCTGCCTGATCCCCTTCGAATCAGAGCCACCAACGTCGGTGCTGAGGAAAGAAAATGTTTCGCTTAAGCAGGAGATAGAGGAGATGCAAAAGCGACTTGTTGAAGCAGAGCACGCAATACAATCACGCAAGGAACAAGATCAATTGTTGCGGGACAGTATAGTGATGGCACGGCATCAGGTAGCCCATATTCTCACCTCACTTGTTCCATCGTATTCACACAGTTAATTCTGTGTCGTAGGCACAGAGGGCTATGGGTGCTTCTCTTGTCTTACAGCGCCCGAGTGGACAACAGGCGATGGACCTCGGCGCCCTTAATATTAATATACCACCTGTTCCTGCTCCCATGGCAGCCCTCAATGCAGGACGTGACCGCGAGACACAACTCATGCGCCGAATCAGGGATCTCGAAGAAGAGCTTCGGGTTGCTCGTGTAGAAAATGACAAACAGGTTGGTTATAACCACGACAAATATCATCGTCATTTAACTGATTGTCGCACAGAAAGTTATGATTGCACGGTTCCGTGAACGGTGGGAGAAACTGAAAGAGTCAGCGAAACGAAAGAAAGATGCCAAAGCTGCTGCGGACGTCACGAAGGCTGGTGTCCGTGAGCGTATCGAGGAAGAACCTGAAGCTGAGCAAGAGTTGGACGAAGTAGCTCACGCCTGATCCATTTATATATCTTTCTGGGTACCAGTGCTTTCTTCATTGTTGTGCAAGCTATATTGTATCATTAGCTGTGTGTACCAACAATTTGAAGATCTTACGCTCCGGCTTGAAACATTCATTCGTTGGCATGTTGACTGGCGCCTGAATGCAAGTACACTGGAGCATCTGTGGCCCCCCCTTCCAGGAAATCGGTACATTCAAGGTCCACGACATACACGCATGTCAATGAGCAAGAACAGGTGTATTTCTGCACCGTACCCTCCGCGATCCGCGGTTACACTTGTTACAGGGGATCCCGCACTCGGATAGATCCCAGGGCCAAGAATAAAACCCTGCTAGGTTTAAACACTGCTGATATGGTTGTACACATCCATGAGGAAATATGGCATAAGCACTGACGTTGCTAATTTTTGCGTCGTTCATGAGATTGCATTCCACATTCCTGGATACGCCGGTCCGTTGGGTTCGTGGCTCAGGCCACCCGATTCGAATAAGAGGTTCACACGTTCGAGCAGAACATCTAAAGGGAAGTGACGGATCTGGGAATGCACAGGCTCGGCTCGTGGAGTGGCATGCGGTCAGCAAAAGAGGTCGTAGTCGATGATGCGGAGGGAGGAAACTAATGTGTTGAATTCTGATGCGATAACGGCTGCATGCTCTTCGCCCACACCACCTTCTAAGGCCCTGGGTATGCTCGCCGACGCCACTAGGTCAGCGCTTTTCCCTCCAGATTGAACACGAAAAAGGGCAATCAGTATGTCCACGTGGTCAGCCGCGATTGCGTTGAACTTGCGGATGTGTTGAGATCCATGCAGTATGATAGGGGATGGCATCTGGTCCCCTCGATCGTTATGCATGACAAATGGAGGTTGCATTGTGCTCGAGATGGCACCGTTGTCATGAGCCAGTGCTTCGAAGTGGAATCTTTTAGAGTGTCACTAAATCTGGGATATGACAAGGGGACAATAGGACCACTTTACTGCTTCCACACCAATCGGCTCTGATATGCGTTGTAGTACTTCAATGATGACGGAAACATTGGAATCGCGATACAGGAAGACTTCCTGATTATCTGGAACTTGTCGAAGATCCCTGTGAAGGGATTGCAGGATCAAGCATCGCCATAAAGCGTCAGAGACGTACGATACATCTACGAGGTTGGCAGGGAATTCAACAACAATGGCACCGCCAAACAGGCCTTTCTGAACCATTCTTGTAGTGGTATGGCAGCAGCATCGGACTCGGAGCCTGGTCTGGCTAACACGCATCACGTGACTCCCCTTCGCGCTCGAACGACGCGTTTATTAATGTTATCTCTTCCTTCAACACCATATGGAATATCATGTCAGAAGCGCTACGACGGTCTACGATGCAGCCTGCAGCCGACCTCTACGGGAATGCTCGCTCTGGTCTACCCGTTCCATCCACCATCAAGAAGGCCCCTGCGTCATCGTCTGTGCGTATGAGCCTCGCGGGTCCACCTGGGCGCACGCCATATATCCCTCCCTCTAGTGGTGGCCCAGGAACTAATCCCCGACAATCCGCATACAGATCTCAGAATGTCAACCCGCTCCTGCAGAGCACAACCAAGCCAAATTACGGCCGAACTCCCCTCAACACGTGAGCTTGTATATTCCTCTCCAGGTCCGTATCTTTTTGACGAACGCCTCACTACTCATCAAGCTCCACGCGTCGTGGGTCGATGTGGGGTGGCAGTGGCGCTCTTCCTGCACCCTCGGGGAGCCAAGTACTCAAGGACCCTCGGCCCATTCGCGAACGCTCATACCAAGCTAAAATGCGCCAGGAGATATTTTCCTGGCTCCAGGGTACCGAATACGAGATTTCCATGCAAACTCTGACAAGTATAACTGGAAAAGACTTTCGCGCAATGTTCCAGCATCTTGTTTGTGTGGTTGACCCATCATACCCTTTTGATCCCAAAATGCGCTTCGAAGATGAATTTCAGCCGGCTCTGAAAGCCCTCCGATACCCGTTCGCATCTCAGATTGACAATAAGTGGTTAGCTGCCCCTGGTAGTATGCATTCATGGCCAGCATTGCTTGCTGTGTTGCATTGGCTGGTAGAGCTGGGAAAGGTCAGCCATGTTCAACTGTGAAAATGCGCGCTCATAATCACGCTTCAGGCCCGAGTACATTACCTGGAAACCGATGACCCAACCTTGCAAGTAATAGATAGGGTGCCAGAAGAATTTCATGATCCAATACATCACCAAGCTCTGGCTTTCGACTATTTTGCGGAGGCATACATCGCATTTTTTCACGGTGCGGATATCTTCGAAGAACAAGACAAAGCTCTAGAGGCACGCTATGGTAGGTTTACATATCGTCTCTGTCAATCCAGTCTTATCCTCCTTCAAGCGAAGAAGAATGAAAGGGTGTTAAACGATCTAGAGGAGCAAAAGGAGCGACTCTCTAGAACTAAAGCCGAGTTTGAACAACTTCATTCGTCCGCAGTAGGTATAATGAGTTTACTGGGGATTTGGATCTCAGACTCCTTCAGGCTCCCCTCGAGAAACTGCAAAAAACCCACGGGTTTCTTGTCAGCGACAGAGCGAAGTTCCATGATGTTCTCCAACGTTTTGAATCGCGGAAGAAGCATTTGATTGATACCATTGCACACGAGAAAGCTGAACTCACCATCCGCAGTAGGTCATACATAAACCTCGTCAGTTCTTTCCTGATTTTTTTCAGCTTCAAATGTGGAGCAGCTTAAGAGCGAACATGCGAAACTAGCCGAGGTAGTGAAAGCACAGAACTTAACACCCGAAGAGGTGATCCGCATGAATACCGATCATGAAACACTCTCCCGGAATCTCGAGGATCTCAAACACAGAATCGCCGAAGCCCAAAAAGCTGTCATGTCGTTGGAGGTGGTGATGACAAATCGAGGAGCGGCTGCGGAAGAGGCTCTCGACCTGTATACTAATCTCCTATCCTCGCTCGGGTTATTTCCACCGATTCCTCCACCTTTCCAAGAAATCGACCTTACGCTACAACTTAACACCGCGACATCTAATCTCCAGCAGGTGCTCACAGGCTCTGATGTCCGGAAAGTGATCAAACCGACTCTCGGTACGGTGGCAGAGACCAAAAGGACTGAGCGTGCTAACGTGGAGAGTGAGCGGATCAAGGTGGACAACGAACTCGATCAATTGACACTGGAGTGTGAAAACGTGGACGAGGAAGTCCGAGAGATCGAAAAGAAGGTAGTGGGCTTGAACGAACAAGCAGACGACCTCCGAGATGTATGTGACTTGCTACATCATTTTTCCGTGCTCAACCAATATCGCCACAGGCAGCACAGCAAGAATCTATGGTAAGCAATGCCGAAGCCGCGCGACTAGAGAGGGAACTCGCGCATGCACGTACGGCAGCACTATCGAGTGGAATGGGGGTGAAATCTCGACTCCAGGCTCTGCAATTTGAGTGAGCGCCTTCTATCAACATCAATTTCTCCGTTGCTCATGCCAAGATCCACAGCTACCGCGAGCAAATCGCCAAAGTCGCACGTCTCAAGGATGAGACCATTCGGGCCATTGCCAAGAACAGCAACGAGATTGGTTGGTTCAAGGAAGAGGTTTCTGCGCAGCTCAGGCATCTCAGGGACTTTGTAGAGGAAACAGGATGATGCCTTTTGTACTATAGTGTTGTCACTTGATTTCTATTGCATCCTCGAGTGTCCCTGAGCGTGGCTCCGAGATAGGTAATCTCGGTGCAACATGTCGGAGGAGGATAGCTCCAAGCATGGAAATTTTCATACCAGCGGTGACGACCTCCAAGCTCGCGAAGTGAATTCTACGGAAATGCATCGGGGGAGTCGTCGCACCCACAAGGACTAGGAACCCCGTCGTGTACGCCAAGACATTTATCTTTGAGGTCAACTGTCTCCGTCATCCTAGCTCTCTCGGCAATAGTCGCCGTCCGACAGTTACTATCAGTTCATACTACTGCGCGACCGGTATATCCGTAGAGCAGAATGCCACTGCCTTCGTGCTATGTTTACAAGGGGACGTGTCTGATGCCACCCCCGAACTTTGCGGATGGCCCATGGGCCGTGATGATGCGATGAACTCAAATCATACCTGCGGAGGGCTGAACGGGCTGTGCGTTCCTGTCGAAGCACAACCGTGCTGCGGCCATGCTGCGACCACGACCGACAATCCAGCAATTCCATAGCTGGCACAAAGCGAGACTGGCGTGTTTTGTTCCAGTTCGGCTTATGTGATTAACAGAAAAAGTTTGATTCACATGTTATATCCTCTCTAGATGTGATCATGTCAATAATTAGCAGCTTCAGGGGCCATTTCTACCCAATTTGGGCATATGTGGCTTTCTACGTGGTACATCATACATAGCCAAGCAACATTAGGTCAAGCTGTGTGTGGCGAGCTATGTGTCAAACAGGCCTTAAGCCGCCACAAAATGGATGAGCTTAAGACATCTTGTCTGGGGAAGAGATTGGATTGGTCGTTTAATGTGTCGACCAGTCTGACCAATGTCATATAGGTGGCGCTGTGGTGACCAGTTCCCACGGCTTGAGGACAACCCGCACATACATGACGAATACAGCGCCGACGATATACTCCCCATCGGACGCAACGGAAAGAATGAAGACATCAGCGCGATCGCGGAATCCAGCCACGATAGCGGTGCGCCGCCATGTCCGTTCCTCCTGTGGGTGAGATTACTATATACTGTTACCGTAGTAATTTATTGATTCTCTGACTATTACTACTGTAAATTCACACAATCAACTATCCACAATAGTAAGTTATTCCTTGGAACAATGTTCAGACAGGCACAGACCTTCTGGATCATCCGTTTTTCACTGGATTGCAGTGTTGGAATATCCAAGTGGTGTAATCCTACAACCACCACTAACGGATTTCCTCGATCAAAACACACGTAACAATGCCCTATAGTGACGAAGGCGGTATGGGGCAGCCATAACAGTTAACAATAAAGTATTATATAATGATAGTGACAGTGGGAACTCGCGCAGCAAGGGGCACCGTCATACTACGGACTCAGTGGCACGCAAGAACGCTTGAAATCAGAATCCAAGAAGACCCCACCGATTATGATCACTATGAACACAGCTCACACGAGTACCCATCGGATTGGCAAATGTCGCATCACGGCCGCCGCAAGCATTTTTCCGTCGACGAACACCGCGCCCCGCTATGGCCACACTGGCGCACTGCGATATCATGTTACCGCCGGCTGGCTCGCGGTTCGCAGGTGGATATCGATGATATTTGCTTGTGAAAACGCTCCCCATTTGATCAATGAGTTTCGCTACGCATGCTAAAAGTTATTTCTCAGGCTGTTCCTGGTAGCCAGTTCTCAAGTAGTACAGACCAACATTTCTCACCTCCAATTATCTATTAATGATGTTTGGACTTTCAGTTTCCCAGGAATACTGTCCTGGTGGTGCAGAGACCACCTATCAGGGTGAATATATATGTAAGTGACAGTTTCTGTTTACCACTCGTGAGTTATTTCGAGTCCTACTTCTCACATCCTCCTGCTCAGGATTTCGGACTCTCTAGAACGCTATCGGAACGCACGACGGTCCCACCGCGGTCCCGTGTGGATAAAACTTGTGTATCATTCGAAGACCGAACTACACGCCTTCCCATTCATGGGTACGTAATCTGCCAATCCCATCACCGGGCAATGGCGGAGAGCGTTGTAAAAGAAGAAAGATAGAGACCGGATCCCGCTTATTCGGCGGGTGCTGTGCGATAACCCGGATGCGTAGTTGTGTAGTTTCCCTCCTCGAATGCCGGACGGTCACTCGGAATCCGCAACCCTGGTGTGAACACCTGTGAGTTTGTTGCTCCGTCACTGTGGCACCGGATTGCTTCCGAGATCTGTGCCCCTTCCCCGTATGGTCTCGGTGAATACTTGGGAATGAATAAAAGGTGAGTAGGTGGGCAGCAGCCACAACTTCGCAGTTCGCCCACCTTTTGGACAGTCATCGGGTAGTCCTCCCATTGTGATCTTTACCAAGTTACCATGTCGCCACCCGCCCATAGTGATGCTGAGAAGGGGACACTGGAGGTCCGCTCCCCTCAAGTCGCTGCAAATCCTGACCCCACCAAGAGTGAGAAGAAGCCCGTGGAGATCGACGTGTTCCCCGTGCAATCTCTGAAGAAGGATGCACCTGTATCGCCTTCAAACGTTGCAAAACCTCCTCCGAAACCCCCGAAACCCGAGAAGATGAAGATAACCCAATACGTCCACTTCATCATCTGGTATGATTCATATAGGTTAGTCCCGCCATATACACCTTCCACGCGTTTACTCATATTGCTGTGAAGACGATTTTTCACAGTCGTCTTCACCCTCAACTTCATCGGCTTGGGTTTCGCTGCAGCTGGCCTCTGGCCATATGCACTTCAATATCCGGGTGCCCTGGTTGTGGGTAACCTGAACTTTTCAGTGCTTATGCGGAACGAAATATTCGGCCGTCTTCTATACTTGTTCGTTAACACCCTGTTCGCCAAATGGACTCCTCTCATTTGGCGTCTTGGTTGCACCTCTACCCTCCAGGTGAGTGAAATCATTGGTGGCCTGGGAGTGCAAAGTCACTTATTGTCACCAGCATCTTGGTGGAATTCACAGCTCTTGTGCAATTTCCGGTATCGCCTGGCTCGTCTTGATGCTCGTCAACCAGTACAAAATCAAGTATGATTACAGCGACTCGCTTCTCGCGTTCGGAGTCTTTTTGGTGATCGCATTGTTTATCACCTTGATTGCTGGTTTGCCTTGGGTCCGTAATAGCCACCACAAGTATGTGACCCTGGAGCATTCCTTGATGATGGTTGACAATCAATTATGTAGCGTCTTCGAGAGGAATCACCGATTCTTCGGTTGGACGTCTCTCGTGATGACTTGGGTGTACACAATCCTAACCAACACATATGATGTCACGGATGGGAAATGGAGTCGTAGCGGTGTATATGTTGTCCGCCAACAAGCGTTTTGGTATTCCATGGGCATGACCCTCTTGTCCGCATCATTTCCATCAGTGTTGTGTTTACTTGCTCTGACGACGCCTCGACAGCATTGTCCTTCCTTGGATTTGTACCCGGAAAGTTCGAGTTGACATAGAACTTGTGAGTGAAACGCTAATCTCAGAAAACATATCCCAGATTGACTGTCTCTACTAGCCATCTCCGAAAGTCGCAGTCCTTCGCTTCGAGCGTGGCATGCAGCAGGGTTTGCTCGCCCGTGTTAGTCGTTCCATGGTGATGGAATACCATGCCTTTGGTGTCATCTCGTATGTATTCTCACTTTACGATGCCTTTTTACTTTCTGAGTGCGTCACAGTGAGGGAACGCACGCCAAGTATCATTACCTGATTTGTGGTGTTCAAGGTAAGTTTGCTGATGACTGCCAGTCCTGCGAACCCTCACTTACCGCTTCCACAGGTGATTTCACCAAAAGCCTTGTTAACAATCCCCCAAGGAAGATCTGGACACGCCAGCTTAAGGTGGGTTCGACATGATCCTTGCAATAGCCTGAATTCTCATGGTTGGTCCAGGTCGCTGGTGTCTCCAACACTTCCAGATTGTATAAGCGTGGGATCCGTATTTGCACGGGAACAGGTCTCGGAGCCGCTCTCGCAACATGTATCCAATCACCCTACTGGTGAGAACTATTCGTTGCATTGGACCGTGGATCGTGGTGGCTGACATGTACTCCCTGCAGGTATCTCATTTGGATTGGTATGTCATCTCCGGGAGGTGCCGTTGTTGGAGACTAAGACTGTCTGCCAGGCTCCGACCAAGAGAAGACGTTCGGCCCTACCATCAGTGGTCTCATCCACCGGCACATCGAACCCGAGCGTCTTCTACTATGGGACAGCAAGGAGCGCGGCGGTCGTCCAGATACAGTAAAGATATTGAAAGAAGTTTATGAGTACTGGCAAGCTGAAGGTACACACTCCTCTCAACTTTATTCCAAAGCCGAAAATTCACGGACGTTAACACCAGTTGTCTTCATCACTTCAAACTACGTCGGCAACTTCGAGATACAACACGGTTGCAAGACGCTTGGAATTCCTGCCTTCGGTACCCTCTGGGATTTCGTAAGTCCGCTCGATCATTCGGCCGCGAGCTGTGGTTATACTTACACATCCTTAGTGATTTATAGGGGGTAAACTTGGATCAACTGCTCATCATCAGGTCCATCTGTTTTTCACGTTCCTATTCCACTTCGGCGTGCATGTAAGCTCCGAGCCTAGGATGTCATCGCAACGTTCTTTCTTGAGCATATATAATGGTATCCACTACGCCGAGATTATCATTTACCAGGAAACCTCAGGGTCACCCTCTACATAAGTCGCGTTGGGAGTGCAGCTCGAACATTATCCACACTAGAGTTCATCGGGGAGCTTCCCCGAATATTGTCTACCCATGTATGCATTAGTACCTGCGTGTATAAACATAACAACCTATTTTCGCTTCTCATTGTCAATTTACCTACCAATCAGAAGATTCTGTATCCTGAATCATGGGTGAATCACATTGCTGAGAAAGACAGGTACTCGACGGGAATGTTGATATGAGGGGCCAAAATAAGAAGTCAAAGGTACATAAATACTCGTTGCAATGATCTTATGCATCACAGGCTTGTCGAGATGAGACTAGGTGAGACAATATTCCAGGACCTCCCCAGGCCTTCCCATCCATTGCCATCGCCTGCCGGGATTGATCGGGGTATTGGGCTCCAAGCGAATACCACGCCTAGCGAGCTCGATGACGATACGCGCGATATTCCGAGTGTCCTAATTTATATGCAAGAATGAAATCACTGTCAACACGATGATCTGACAAAACTCGCTAAACGTTCTAATACTGACATCAATCCCACAATGTAATCTCCCTTGAAATGGACCTAAAGTGAGCGCGCGTAGCTGTTGCGTTATGTTCAACGACCGAAAGCGGCGACCAGGCGGAAACTGCCGACTCATCGACTGAATGACAGTGTATCATGAAATGACAGCAGTCCGGGCATACCTTTGTGTTAATATGCTGGCTATCGGATGCTCCATTTATTGCGGCCCAAACAGAGACGATCTTTCGTACATCGAGAACATCGCCCCTCAACCATGACGGCATTGGTACCTGTCAAACAAGCAATGACATCGGTGCGGTTGAAATTGGGATGAATTCCGCAGTTTGTTTCAGGATACCGACGTTTGATATAAAGCATTGCTTTACTACAAAATCCCTTACATCGAACGGCCCATCACTGCACCAGCAGAATCGCTGCAAAGGTTTGCCGCTCTTGGGATCAATTAGCCCGTGTTGGGCCAAGAATCTCGCAAGCATCTTAAGGACCTTGGGAAACGTTGGGGCGTGATCGACTTGCGCCTGCACATGAACCATGAACAAACCGGGAGT
>QFEI01000007.1:0-17244 GCA_003316145.1 Neoboletus magnificus | reverse complement strand
ATAGATTAGGTACAAACATGTACATACAAGTAGAATAGTATATAAACCCCAAGGGCTAGACAGATAACCTCCAATCTAGTTCTCTTGGATTTTCCCCTTGAGTTCCACTCCTGAGCACAGCTAGTGTTCACTTCATTCTTCCTTCCCCTAGTCCACTGGTGTTTGCCTAGAGTCTCATTAGAGATCTTTGGGTGTTTCAATAATCAAGCTTATATCCTCCACATAGCTTCATGTTCATTTCTGTTTCATTCCCTCTCCCGTACCCACACTTGCCCTAAACTACCTCAAGTCATACTTAGACTCAATGTTGATACCATATAACACAAGTTAGATCTTACCTTCATACCTGTATACAATCTCCTCTTCTCAAAACTTCGAAAGGCTTAAAGTATTGCTCGAAGGCCCTTTTCACTCCTGAACCTTGACCCATCATCTCAAGCCTTCTGCTCTTGCAATCCTTTGTCTCCATTGTCCAGGAATCCCCTTGATGAAACACCCAAAGAACTCTGATGAGAATTCTAGGCAAACATTAGGCAACCAGTGGAAAAGAAGAAATGGAAAATAAAAAGGGCTGTGAGGCATAGCCTTGCACAGGACGGAAATGAAAAGAAGTTGTACACTGCACAGATATGAATGTGAGAAGAAATATAACTATAACAGGATAAATTAAGGCACAAGATGTGCATATGTCTGCTAAGGGCGTAACCTTGGTGTTTAGAATCAGAGAATATGAGTCTTGACTTTGTGAAGATCAATGATTAGATTAGATGGTCAGTCACATGACCAGATAAGATAAGATAAGAAAAAAAAACGACTGAGTCTTGCAAAGACCTTGGGACAGTAGGACCATAACACTTAATGACCATCTTTGTCCATTGTACCAAGAGAAGTCCCCCTTGTCAATGTTTGACCCAGAACCCTTGAGCCTACATGTTAAGCCCTTCTATCTATTGAAGGTCTACATTCGCTTCCAAATCACGGACCGAGCATAACAGAACCTAAAGGAGGAAAGTGGAACTGGGAAAAAGGGTAATAATACAGAATGATAGAGGAGTGATATCATAAGGGCATTAGGGCCAAGGGTTATCTGGAGTCATCCATAGATGGAAAAAGTATTAAACAGGGTTCTGACAGTTTGGTAAGAGAGTCCAGTGAAATAGAAGTGTGATCCGAGTGATTACAGTGACAAAGTAAAGAGTAAAAGATAAAAGGAACATGTGATGAGTGGAAAGGAGGAACATGTGAAGGAAAAAAAAAGAAGTCGTAACAGCATACTCAAAACCCACTATGGCCACCACCTACTCCAAATTCAAGGCAATGCTGAACATGGCCATCCTGGCCAACAATCACCCAGTTACTGCCTTTGCCAAGTTGAATGCACACTTTGCACACATTGAGGAGTTTGGATATAAAGTATCTGAAAATATTCAAATCATGGTAATGCTATCCAAGACCCCCACCTATGCTGACACCCTCTCTCTCTTCCTAAATCAATTGATCATCAGAGACTTCACCACCAGCTCCTCCTCCTCTACTCCCGAGGACCAGTCCACCATGGCCCAATTAGAAGAATCGGTCACTGCCACCTGGCAGCAACACACTACCAAGTGTAAGCCAGCCCTGACTGCTAACAAGGTCTTCACTATATAGTGGAAAGGGGGAAATCCATTCTTTTCATTGCAAAACAGCAAGGGCAAGCAGCTACAACAAGGTCCATCACAAGATGAACAATCATCAAAGGAATGTCATGGCAAGAGGTCCCAACAGGAACAAGAAAAGCAGGAGCAGTGGAAATGAGCACACATTAACAGCACCAATGCCCCTTCTTCCTCCTTCACCTGTGTGGCATATTCCTTCTCTGAATGCCCCTACTCATCCATGCCTTCCTTCTCCAACATTGACCCACATGCTTTTACTCACACTCATGGCATGGCCTCATACAGCCCCCCCACTTTTTCTCACACCCAGAACACCATCTTATAGGCCCATTGCCTGGATATCACTCCTACAATCGAGACCATAAGGACTCTCAACCCCATGGCAAACCACCACATCTCTTGGGACAGTGACATCCCCACCTCCTTGCATTCACTCAAGGTGCACATCACTAAGCTTCCTGCCAGTAACTTACAGGAGATCAAGATCAACCCAGAGGACTGTGTCTCTCTGGGATCAGCAGTCTCCAATCACACATTTGACTTTAAATCAAATAAAGGTAAGGAAACTCCCATCATTGTGTGAATGCCCCCCTCACAACTCTCCTTCTACCCCTTTTATACAGTCTATAATGATATGGTAAACTCAACTGCATCATCTCTAGGTCTCTCCTATGGCAGGACCACCCACACAGGCAAGTCCACCTTCCTTCTTCAAGGCCACCACTTGTGGTCTCATGGGGCCCCCAGCTAATACCTGGAATGAAGACAATCTCAACAAGTTATATGGGAAGAGAGATGATGTTTTGATTTATGTGTCCACTTCTCTTTTAACTGCAATGGCAGATGTGCAAAACTCTTTGCCACAGTTTGTGACATGTAGTCTCACGGCAGATACATCAGAAGTAGATAGTGATATATGAACACTACTGAATACTACTTTACTGTCTTTTATCTTGTGTGACAATTGCTCTAAATCTGATTCAAAAGGCAAGCAGAAAGAACACAATCACAGTATACCCAATGACATGTGGTTACGCAATTCAAGAGCTTTGGCTCACTTTACCAACAATATTAAAGATTTCACTAGGTACCAGGTCTTCTCTGATGCCAGATACTCACATATTGCAAATGGAAAGGCACCTATTTAGGTAAAGGCACTCTCATCATACAATTCCAAGGTGAATGTGTGCGATTATCACCTGTCATTTACATACCTGAGTGCACTGTAAAGGTCATCTCAATGGGCACCTTGCTATGGGATCACTGCCTGACTCTTCAGTCAACGGCAGGACTCATAAACTTCTATGATAAATGGGTGAAAAAGACTATCTTGTCTTTCCACTCTCATGGTAACAGTGCTATGTACTGGATGCACACTCCACCAGTCCATCCAGAGGAAAATAACCAAAATCTAACCATGGCTTCTCTGGACTACCAACTCATTCATCACCATCTAGGTCACTCTTCTAAGGAAGTGATCAAAGCTGCACAAAAACATTTGAAAGACTTCCCTGATGTTGATATTCCATCAGAAGAAAAGATCTGTACTGAATGCCAACTAGGCAAACAACCCAACCGATCATTCCCTCATACTAAGCAAAGGACAACCATGCCATTTGAGCTAATACACTTAGAGCTTAAATCTTTTGAGGTAGAATCATATCACAAATTCAAATATGCCATCATCTTTTATGATGATTATACATCTATGGCATGGGTGTCCTGCCTACAATCAAAAGATCAGGCACTGAAAACTACTAAATAGTACTTCTCATACATTCATATGCAGTACAATGTCCAAATAAAGGGCTTTAGATCTGACACTGGAGGAGAATACACCTTGAAAGCATTCACAGAATATCCGCACGACAATGATATACATATTCATTAGTCTGCTTCTTATGTACACCAACAAAACGGTCGTGCAGAGTTATTAATTTGCACTCTCATGAATAAGGCACAAGTGATGTGTCTTCACACTTGCTTATCTGACTCCTACTGGAAATTTGTGTTATTACACACAACCCATATCTATAATTGGACCCCAATAAACTGATTACAATGGAAAACCCCCATGAACTACTTAAGGGAGAGAAACCATCCATTGCCCATCTTAGAGTCTTTGAATATGATACCTATATGCATCTTCCCAATGAAACTCATCATGGCAAGTTGCAACCTAAATCACGACTGATGATTTACATTGGTGTAGTACAGGAGAATGATGTGAATAATCTCTTTATGAGACCAAATGATGTTCTTCACAAGTCTGCACATGCCATCTTTGATGACCATCTATTTCCAAGATGTTCAGGGGCTTGGCCACACAAGCCAGTAAGCCATGTTTCTTGTAATCCATACCAACATTCTGATGGTCATTCCAACCATCATGATGAATCTGATTTGGATGACTTCAATGACGCTCCACCTGTAAGGCATTCTCTTGCATAAAATCACACAGAATACCCTCCAAAAATTGGAGAGTGAGAGGTAACCTGTTACAATTTCTTTCTTTTCCTTCACATGTTCCTCATTTCCCATTCGTCACATGTCTCCTTCATCCAGCACTGTTCACTATTCACCTTGTCACTGTGGTCATTCGGATCACACTTCCATTTGACCAGACTCTCTTACCAAACTGTCAAAACCCTGTTTGGTACCTTTCCCATCTATGCATGACTTAGGATAACCCTTTGCCCCAATGTCCTCATGACATCATCCCTATGTCATCTTGTATTTTTATCCTTTGCCCCAGTTCCACCTTCTTTCTTTAGGTTCCTTCCCATTGTATATAAACCTGACACAACACATCCCATGTCCTTAGCTTTGACCTACTTAGATCTTAGCCAATATACCTTGTTCCTTGGAAATGCTAGGCTTCTGAAGTCATTGTCCTACTTTTAAGTGGACGCTCCCTCGAACCCTTGACCCAGACTATCTTCTGGCTCCCCTTGTAGCAGTCCACTGTGCCTGGGATTCCTTCAAACCCTTGACCCAAAGGCCCATCTGGTTACTTTGAACCTGTTATGCTCGGTCTGTGGTTAGGCTGCGAACGTAGACCTTCAATAGACAAAGGATAGGCTTAACAAGTGGGATCAAGGGTTCTGAGTTGGACGTCAACAAAGGAGACCCCTCTTCATGTGACGGACAAGGACAGTCGTCAAGGGGATTCCTTAGATGATGAAGACGAAGGATCACAGGGGAAAGAAGTCCCAAGACGATAGTCAAGTGGATTGAGAATGAGAGGGACGTCGAGCAACATTCAAGTTCCCCAAAGATTCAAGAGGGATAGTATACAAGTAGAAAGGTAAGATCTAGCTTGTAGTACATGGTATTGACGTCAAGTTTAAGTACTACTCGAGGTAATTTAGTGCAGGTGTGAGTAGGAGAAAGATAATGAAGTGGAAATGAGTACAAGGCAGTGTGGAGGATGTAAACTCGATTACGAAGCAAGTGGGAGGTGCGAGAAGGACGGATGATGATGAGAATGGAATGAGTAATTGAGTGAAAAGAAAGATGAGTCCAAGAAGATAAAGGAAAATGAGAAAGACGGGATAAATTGTAACAGAACCCTCAACCTGGACACCAGTTTGGTTTCCTTGTTACAGTCTGCTGCATCTGGACTCTCCCCTTTGAATCATCACACAGTATGCAGATACAGGCCTACAAGCCCTGCCCTCATTCCCTCATCCCCTCACTCCTCACTCTTCTAAGTCTACACTCAATCCTGCCCAGATCAAGCATAACATAACCTCTGAAACAGAACTAATACCTTTACCTGCTCCAGTGACACCTCCTAGGGCACCTTGCCCTCCTCTAATCAACTCCCCACTACCCAGATGCTCTGAATGCACTTCCAAAGTGCCATCTCACCCTGGAAACATTTATGGAGATAAACATCCTTTAAAACAAGTAAAGGAGGTAGAGAAGGATTCGTCCTGGAAGATGCTCATTGGAGAACCATCCTCTTCTAAAACACCAACAGTCCTGGGTGGCATGCCTCATTCCTTCACTCCTGCAGAACAGGACATTGAGCAGCTCACCCATGAAGGGGGAGAAAATCTTATTTCCTACCTTTGTTTGAAAGCTATCCCACTTGCTGATACAGCAAATGCTCCTAATTATAGATAATGGTCCTTTAGGGACATAAACAAATTACCTGCAAATGAACAAGCTCTCTGGTGGAAGGCTTGTGAAACTGAGCTTGAAATGCTCAAAGAACACAAAATATGGGAAGTTGTTGATCACCCCATTGGTTAAAAGATCATAAAGGATCACTGGGTCTTTGATGTTAAATCAGATGGCCATAAATGCACTCAATTAGTTATCAAAGGCTTTTCACAAGTTGAAGGCAAAGACTATGATCAAATATTCTCGCCTGTAGTAAGATTTAAAACAGTGCGATGAATGCTAGCATTAGCAGCCCTAGGAAACTGGCACATAGCTGGATTAGATGTCCAATCTGCCTACCTATATGGAATCCTAGAAGAGGAACTCTACATGGAGTTTCCTGAAGAGTATGCACTGTCCAATAAAGGTAGCAAAGTATTTAGGCTTCTATATGCAATCTATGAATTAAAACAAGCTGGAATTACCTGATGGTGCACACTAGACAAGTTGATGAAAGAACTCAGCTTTGAACAGCTCAGAACCAATGCTGTCCTATTTATATTCAAGCAAGGAAAAGATATAGTACTTGCTGTTATGATTTCTTTCTTTCTCCTTTGCATGTTCCTCTTTCCCCCTTGTCACATGTTCCTTCCTTTTCATCTTGTCACTGTAATCACTCGGATCACACTTCTGTTTGACTGGATCTCATTACTGAGCTGTCAGAACCCTGTTCAATGCCTTTCTCATCTATGCATGACTCAGGATAACCCTTTGCCCTGATGTCCTCATGACATTATCCCTTTGTCATCCTATATTCTTACCCTTTGCCCCAGTTCCACTCTTCCTGTTTAGGTTCCTCCCCATGGTATATAAACCCAACATAACACATTCCAGGTCTTTAGCTTTGATCTACTTAGATCTTAGCCAATATACCTCATTACTCAGAACTCCAGTGACTCCTAAAGTCATCATCCTACTTCTGAGTGGACACTCCTTGAAACTCTTGACCTGGACTGCCATCTGACCCCCTTGTAACAGTCCACTGTGCCTGGACTTCCCTCAAATCCTTGACCTGGACCTCAATCTGGTTACCTTGAACCCTTGACCCAGACACTGGTCTGATCCCCTCATCATAGTCCACCATGCCCAGACTCTTCCCCTCGAATCCTCACACAGTGTGTAGATACAGGCCCATAAGCTGTATCCTTGTCTCTTTGCCACTTAGTCACCTTGCCATCTTGTCCTTCTAAGTCTATGTTGGATCCTACCTGGACCAAGCATAACAGCAAGCCTAGAGCTACATCTAGGGTCATGGCCACATGACAGCTAAGCCATTCCAATTTTTTTGCAACTTTCCATATGCTTTTGCAAACCATTGTAAATATAGCATGACTATTGTTAGGGGGGAAAAAGTAGATGCTCACCTCTGAGAACTGTGCCTCCCCATAAGGACCTTCACAGAATGCAAGAGCCATGGCATTGTAAACACTGTGAAGAGGCTTATCATGAGCAGCTTGGGTCTTGAAGAACATGAATGAGCAAAGGCATTCCGTAAGTTCCACTTGCCCAGCAGTAGACAGATTGCGAAGGTGGTTGATCTGAGAATAAATGACATTGGTCTATACATGTTCTGCCTAAGCCATGAACACAAAGACATACTTGGATAGTACTATCAAGCTCGAGGATCATGGTATATGGGTCGACAGCATGGATGATTTGTAGCTGAGGAAGTCTAGTTGACACATTGTTGACAGTGGGTGGTGGCTATGAGCCCAGGTGACATAAGGTCAAGGGAGTGACTATTTGAAGGAATGCAGGTTTTGTGGCTGCTTGATAACCAGCTATGATTAATGCAATGATCACTGGTGGGATGGGTAGGAGGTCCATGCCCCAAATCAGCACAGTTCGCATGATTAACCCATAAGCATGGAATGATCTGAGTTCATCATCCAAAGGCTGGAGACTGGTGCCTACTGGAACGTAGTATCCATCTTCCCCTACCTGTTTCCAATGACCAGAGTTATGCACCATTAGTGTCATGAGGGCTGCCTAGAATGACTGGAATGGTCCATCTCCAACACCATTGCCACAGTTTGACATTCGGAATGAGATTTGAATACAAAACATTAGCACATCGTGATCGCTCACATTGTTACTGCTCTACTGTTAAAACTAAAAGTCATGGGGTTACAGTTATGAAACGAGGCTCCTGGTGGAAGAGCAACAGCAACCTGGCTCTCAGAGATGGCAAAGTCAAATGCAGAGCTACTCCAGCTCATACACAAAGCTAGAAATCCTTTAGCTGCATCAGTAGAAGAATTTGCAAATATGTTGATGTGGATTTCTTGATGGATGAATGCTGATATTGCAGTGGAGATGATCCTGTCAATCCTGTCATGCCATACATGTAGTATGAAGCCAGTGCAATGGCACTGGCCTGATGCTAACAAAACTGTTTGCAACAACTCGGTGGAGGATTGGTGCTGGACAGATTCTGGAGGGTTCAAGTGCAGAGTTATTACCTCAGCACTGGACAGTTCATTGACGGCAGGAATGCTGGTACTGATATCAGCTGAAACTGTTGCCTTGATGGCAGCAAGTGCCTCCAGTAGTGAAAGTGCCTGGCTGTGAGCACTATCAGAAAGATGATCCAGGGTCTAGCAAGGTCGTGTTCAGATAATGCAACAGGAGTATGAAAAATAGGAAACATACCACACCATCCTCACCAGGATGACAATGTGGGCTACACTCAACATTGTCGCGTGCTTCACTGGGATTAGCTCCAGCGTGGCTGTTTCACATGTGCCTGGCAAGACAGTAATGCATGTCAAGGCTGTTTAGTGGACCAATTATAATATGATGAATAGGGACTGGCAACAACTATACATTAGAACACTGGGAGCAAACCTTGATGGATTACATATGGATGAAGACTAGGTGGTAGTCTTGGTAGGGCACAAAGGGTGTTGGATAGCATCTGGCAATTTTCATAAGTTCTTTGTGTGTCAGGAATTCTGCAGATGTGTGTAATGGAAGCAGCTTGGCTCCGAACGATGATACCCACTGACCCTTGCTAGTCAAGAGAAATGTCCATGGAAACACGGGCTTATTTGGCTGCACAGATAAAGTTGAAGGTGAGGAAGCTGGGGATGGAGCAGCAAAGGCAAGGCCAACACATTGAAAGTGGGAGGTCAGTTCCCAGTGAATCCCTGGCGCTGCTGGGTCGTCATCTCTGGCTTAGCATTCGAAAGATAAGAGAAGGCCAAGGTCCTCAGCTTGTGAGGTAAAACCTCCAATCTTCTGTGAAACAGAAGCTCTGAGGAGTTTGAAGATGTCACCATGGTCAGTGTCAATGGTTCCAAAGGCCTGCCAATGAGTTAGATCCATAATCTTGTAACTAAGGAAGTAGAATAGTATACTAGTTCTGGGTGAATGACAACAATATACTTGCATGCTATGGCTTCATGACGTGAAAGCTGCACTGCTGATGACACACCACCTGACTGTAATGTGACTCTGGAAGTAGTTGCATGGCGCTGACGAACGGTAGGCATGGCCCCAAACAGTGAATTTGATACGTCATGGCCATGTGAAACAGAAGCATGACTGACACAATAGTCATTGGTTGATCCAGATTGGGGCAGACCAGGGGGATTCCAGGATGGTAAGGATGTGAAATGCTCAGCAGGTGACTCGGAGGAAGTATGGAAAAGTGGTAGAGCCATTGATGATGGGTTTGCAAGAGGTGACATTAGGAGATACAAATACAACTGGAGTCCAGAGGTGGCAGCCAATGTGTGTGAGTTGTTAGCATTTGAAGTACCAGATGAGGATAGTGTGAGGGGTGAAAGCATAGCACCCAACAGTGCAGGAGTACAGATGGTGTCAGGTGTAGGAACAGTTATGGGTGTGCTTGGTGGCCCAGACATTTGCTGCATTGTCTGGGTGGAGGGATGTTCAAAGTATGGCTGACAACAAGAAATACAGAGTGAATGAAAAGTTGCTGGATTATCAGACGAGTCATTATTTCAGGCAATCATATGGGTGACCATGGAGAACAAACACTTACCATTGTGAAAATGCGATTCTGCTGACATTGTTGGAAAGGAAGTGGAAGTGCTTCTGCAGGGGCATGCTCACGCTCAGAATGTGAACATGCACATTCATCCGGCACAGGCTAAAAACCTTGTAAATCAATATATATATCAAGCCACAAAGCGCCTTGGGCCAATAAACAAAACTCACCTCCATGTGAAGATAGCCAGTACAGCGTAACATATGGAACATGGTTGAATTTATTAGAATAAAATAAAATAAAACATGCCTTGGCCCCCAACAGTGTCAGGTATCTGTCTCAGTGGTGGAGAATGTGGTGAGAGACAAAAAAAACCTGCATCTGGGTTTTGCTGCGATGTTAAGCTGGCCTGTGCATGATGATGTGGTTTTTTTCATCCAAATGAGTTTCATTTTCGAAAGTACAAGACAGAATGATAGAACAGACAGTGAAGGTTTGCTGAATGAAAACAGATCATGATTAATTGTCATGTCTGAACTGGTGAGCAAAGACATCCCAAAACAGTAATTTGAAAGTCAAAGTGCAAAAACCAAAGAGGTCGAAAAATGAAAACAAAAGCAGTCACTGGGCAAAGTAAAAACAAAAGGGTATATCTTGGAGGGATTTGAATCAATATGTCCACATGTCAAAAAAGTATCCTTGATTTGAAAGTGCATGGTGGGAAAGCATTGTAGTTTTGTCCACACCCACCCCTCATACATTGGCGCAGATGCAATTTGGACCAACTAATAGAGCAGTAACACCGAGTCCCGGATTGATCAGAAATGTCTCATTATGAGGACGTTGCAGGCCTCTTTGGTTGTGCTTCAGCCCTTCATGCACAGGCAGTTGTCTTGTTTCAGTTTTCATCCACCATCACATCCACCAAGTCCAAGTCTATGTTTCTTCAAAAAATTCTCCAGTTGGGGACACTGTTAGATCGGTTAAGTGCTCCAATGCTCGTCCAAAGTAGCCCATTACAAAACACAAAAGCCCTTAACGCCTTGAAGAGTTTGACCAAGAAAGGGAATGGTAAGGGGGGGTGCAGAGAGAGTGTGAAAGCACTGCACTGCATCTTCAGTTGGTGCACCAGATCATAAGCTCAAGTGAGAGTGGGTCTGTTCCTCTCATTGACATCCATACTTGGCCATCACACCAGATATTTCAGCAACCAGCCCTTGATGAATCTTAACGTCAATGATGAGCAATTGCTTGCATAGTGCTTTGAAGATTGGCTGAAGAAGTATTTCTTCTTGGTCCTGCAAATATTTGAAAACCTCACTGCCGATCCCCTATCATATGTGAGGACCCAGGCACTCTCACTGATCTGCAGCCTCCTATGGAATCAACATGAGCAAGAACATAACCCATTCAAGCCCCTTGTGAACAAGCTGGCAAGTGCGCTCTCATTATTGCATTTGCAGAGGAATGCAGAGAAACAAATTTGTTCTCTTACCTCTTACCACCTTTTTCAAGTCCTACAGACATATCCATTGATGAAAATTGTCGTCATACACAAGATGACCTTGCTGATCTTTGCTCCCATAGCTGCCCCAACATCAGCACCAAGAGGCAAGAACATGGCAAATGAGCATGCCCATTACTATGCCACTGTAAAACTCAGCCATATCTGTCTCTGGCTGGGTGACACAGACGTTTCTCTACAACTTATCGATGCTTACTTCAGCATGTTTGAAGATCTCCTTGATGAAGGCAAAGTGTCCGAGAATGCAGAGGATACCCACAGAGAGCATATATCTGCTCTCCTCACTGGTGTGAATCGTGCTCTGCCGTTTGTGAAACTCAACGCTGCCAAGGCAAGGTTAAACAACAATTTCATTTCCATTTCATGAAGCTCGTTGTGAAGTTCAGTTTCCATAAGCACATTGATGCCCTGTTCCTCATCATGCACATGTCAACTTTCAACATATCTCTACAGCCTCTTGTCCTCATTCAACATCTTTCATTGTCACTTGCCAGTCAACCAGGTTCCTCACCACCCTCATCGCACTTCCAGTCAATTGTGGACTGGTATTATTGTGCTCTATATTCCTTGCTCCATGATGGGTGATTAGCATTGTCTTCCGAGCAGACGATGTGCTTGAATCTACTATTCAAGTCCCTGAAAACAGACCACAACATTGAGAGGGTCAACTGCTTCATTCACAGGTTTATTCAAATATTAGTTGGTGGTGGAGCTGGAGGCACAGAATTTGTGGTTGGGGGGCACTATTTACTTGGAGAAGTAGGTGTGACTCATATCCAACTTTGATGGTTGTTGACTTTCACCCACCCAAGGTTTTCATTGCGATTCCCAGTTTGCCTACATTCCTGCAACAAACACCAAGTTCATCAAATGCAAAGGGTTATGATTTCCAGAAACAAGATCTCCAGTTTGTAAATGCATCAGCTCCACCGCTATACAAACTTGTGTGTGACTTTCTATGAACACCTCCAACCACCAATCCAATCGTGTCCAGCTTCCACTCCTCCATCATCACCACCTGACTATTTCACTTCATGTACGTCAGCTTCTTGCATTGCATCCTATCATCTTGAGCCTGGACCTCACGCTCAACATCTCTCTCATTTCCTTGATCACTTTGTATACAAGAACCCTAAAAAACCTAAATCAAAAGGTGCAAGCACTATGCAACCCACAGTGAGTGCTGCTGATGGCATTGCTGTCAAACGATTCAAGAGTGAGATTAGCGGGGATGCACTCCAAATTGAAGAGAAATTCTAAGGGAAAAGGATGGAGGACATGCCGGTAGATGGGATATGATCTCGTTCACCAGATCTGCAGTGCTGTCTCACCCTATCCAGGTCTTCTTCCACAAATAATTTTCAAGTAAAAACCACAGGGAACTCACCCAAGCTGACCAGAATGGAAATAGCGAAGGGATGAGATCGGAGGGGATCCAGGACACTGGAATGATATCCGGCAAGGATGGTGACGACAGCGAACACAAAGTCGATGGGGGGGGGTCCAGTGAGGCAGAAGAAGATACCATATGGAAGGTATGAATGCTGATGTATCTCTGTTTCATATTCTCATGTGAACTGTTAGGCAATGTGAGCTACCGTGCCGTGTGAGGAGGGAGACAATGAACTCTTGGAAGATGATGGTAAACTACTGCCTGATCTTGACAGATCTGGCAACTCGAGCAATGAGGGTAATGAAGAACTCGAAACAGGCACTGATGGAAAGGAACTTGGTAAATGCAGTGTATCACCCATTCAGGATGGCCCTGTTAAATATGGTGGTTCGGACATGGAAGCAGGGGAGAGTGATGATGAATGGGAAGGAATCAATGGTGGTGACAAGTGCAAGAGAATGGGCCAGAGCCAAGCCAAAAGCAGAAAACAGATGACCTTGCCTACATTCATGACTTACAAGGAATGTGCAAATATGATTGAAGAGGGCCTGGAGGACGAGATGTAAACTTGTTCACTGATGTTAAGCTACTGCCTGGTTTTCCTCTCCCATCATTTTTCGAACTGCTGTACAGTCGCTTCACTGCACGCCATAGATCCATTCAGCAGTGAGTGCCTTGGACATACGTGCCTTGCCAGAGGCATGCAGTTTGGCAGCGATAAGCTGAGCAGTGACGTGTGCATTTCATGCTTCTTACACAAAGCCTAGCTCCTGCCTTAGGTGACTGTTGATAAAACCTGCATGCGGTGTGAATAACTTGTTCTTCATCTGAAGAAAGAAGTAAGGGGGAGAAAAACAATGCACTGAAAGCAAAATGAACAGGGAGATCTAATATCCAGCTCTCAAACATCCATGTCGCCATACTGAACACACCAAGATCTGGTTTGATCTGTTTTGTCACATCCGGTTTTTGGATCTTGACTGCCGCCCAGTCGCCACTTTTAAGGTTGGCATGGTGGACTTGGACAATGCTGGCAGTCGCGATTGTGTCTTCTTCAAATGCATCAAAGATCTTGTTAGAACCTGCGGGGGGGTGTTACGGTCCTACCGTCACAAAGTCTTTGCAAGATTTAGTCGTTTCTTTTTTCTTTCTTATCTTATCTGATCACGTGACTGATCATCTAATCTAATCTCTCATCTTATCTATTAGTTTCACCTTCATACAGTCAAGACTCACGTCCTCTGACTTTAAACACTAAGGCTACGTCCTTAGAGACTCATCACAACTTGGTGCCTTAATTAATCCTTTTATAATTATATTGTTCCCACGTTCATCTCCGTGCTGTGCACGTCTTCTTTTCATTTCCGTCCTGTGCAAGGCTATGCCTCACAGCCCTTTTTAATTTCCGTTTCTTCTCTTCCATTTCTTCACAGCCTCGAAGGCTATACTTAATCTCCGCCTTGATGGCTCTCATGAAGGCAACCCCTGACCGTTAGAGCACAGGGTATGATCATATACGACTATGTATCTATAGATTAGGTACAAACATGTACAAACCCTAGAATAGTATATAAACCCCAAGGGCTAGACGGATAACCTCCAGTCTAGTTCTCTTGGATTTTCCCTTGAGTTCCACTCGAGAACACGAGAAGTGTTCACTCCCATCTTCACTTCCTCCTAGTATCCCTGGTGTTTACCTAGAGTCCTATTAAGGATCTTTGGGTGTTTCATTAGATATACAGCATGGAAATTAAAAGGAAGGCTGTATGAAACACCCTAAGAGTTAACTGAGGTGTGACTTCAGGCAAGCTACAGTCACTTCCAAAAGCATTCCAATGTTTCAATTTAATGGAGTGCATGAAGTGTACTGCAAACACCTGTGGGAATTTCGCTTAGACTTGGTAAGACAAACAATAGTATACACCTTTGGCTGCCTATGTGCGCTTAGATCATGTGATTTGGTTCAGAGGAATCAGAGATATGGCTATTTTAAAACAGAAACCACATTGGAATAGTTTTGTCATTTTTAATATGAGCAGTGGGATGTTAATAAAACAAGTGGATATGTGCTGTTATTTGGTGCTACAAACAAAGATATACATATAAATATGATGTCTGAGTCCAAATATGTTCCCACACTTCTTGACTTCCAACCACTATTATCATGCAATCCCTCTCTGCTACTCAGAAGAATACTATTCTTTCTTAGCTTGATGTTGGCCAATCTCTTTGCTCTATTGCCTCCTCTACAGGTCTTGGCATTGCTACCATCTCTAGGCTTCATTCCAAAAAGCATTCTGACCTTCAAAAGTCTACTGGAGATTGTCCATCCAAACTTTTCTTTACTGATGTTTAGCATGCTGTTCACCTTATCCCTGGTAATAGGGTAGAGAATGCTGTCCAGGTCACCAAATCTCTTTGCACTATCACCAATCAGCCCCTCTGTCCTAACACAGCTCATCATTACTTAAAAAAGGCTGGTATGAAAGCTGTAGTCAAGTCCAAACACTCTCTACTTTCTACCAAACATCACAAGGCTTGGTTGGACTTTGCTTATGCTCATAAAGATTGGACTCTGGAGGACTGGAAGCAAGTCATATGATCTGATGGGACCAGAAACAATCGTTTTGGGTCAGATGGTCACAAAAGGGGAAGGAAAAAGCCAGGAGAGGGGCTTAGTGATGAGTTAGTTGAGGAAACATTGAAGTTTGGAGGAGGTTCTTTGATGTTGTGGGAGTATATGGCTTGAGATGGGGTTGGCTATGCAACCAAGATTGATGATAGGATGTATAGTGATATTTAACTTCAGATTTTGAAGGATGAGCTCTGGAATTCTCTGGAGTTCTATGGCCTAAATCCCTCTGATATCATCTTTCAGCAAGACAATGATTTCAAGCATACTTGCAAGAAGGTCAAGGAATGGCTAGGAGAGCAGGAATTCAGAACCATGATATGGCCTGCCCAATCTCCTGACCTCAATCCCATAGAACATGTCTGGCTTCACCTCAAAAGGAAGCTGGCAGACTATGAGGAGCCTTCTAAGGGAATAGAGGAGTTATAAAAGAGAACTTAGGATGAATGGAATAAGATACCAATGGAGGTATATCAGGGATTGATTGAGAGCATGCCTAGGAGGATTGAGGCAGCACTTAAAGCCAAAGGAGGATACACCAAGTACTAATATATATCAAATACCTTTGTTATAATTAAAAGTGACAAAACTGTTCCAATGTGGTTGCTGTTTTAAAATAGCCATATCTCTGGTTTCTCTGAACCAAATCACATGAAATAACCGCCCATAGGCAGCCAAGGGTGTGTACATTGTTTGTCTCCCCAAGCATAAGCGAAATTCCCACAAGTGTTTGCAATACACTTCATACACTCCATTAAAGTGAAATATTGGAACACTTTTGGGAGTCACTATAAGACTGGTGACTCTGAACTAGTGATTGAGAATGAAAGATGTAATGAATCTACTAGTTTATACTCTTATAAAGAGAAATGAGTGGAATACTGTGGGGAAACTCCAAAGAGAACTAGACTGGCATTACCAGGCTAGAATCTCTGGTTTATGTATACTTTCTATGTATGTACATATTTATATTGGATTTATGATACTACTCTATAGAAGGATAAATACCTGTATACCATGAGATATGGGGATGAAAGACATGATGCAATAGCATGGCTGTGGCAGAATAGAAAAGAATTATAACATAGCCTTTGAGGCTATGTGGAATGGAAGATCATCATAGTGGTAATTGGATATGGCTGTGAGGCAATAGCCTTGCACAAGGTGGAAATGAAAAGAAGACATGTACAGCACAAAGATAATTGTGGAAACAAATATAACTATAAAAGGATTAATTAAGGCATAAGATATGTATGTGTTACAATTCTTTTCTCTTCTGCTCGCATGTTCTTCTCTTTCGCTCATCACATGCCCCTTTGACCTTTCACCCTTTCGCCCCGTCACAGTGATCACTCGGATCACTCCTTTATTTCACCGGACTCTCTTACCAAGTTGTTGGAACCCCGCTCGGTACTTTTCCCATCTACGCATGACTTCAGATAACCCTTCGCTCTGATGCCCTCATGACGTTGCTCTGCAGTCATCCTGTATAACTACCCGTTGCCCTTTGCCCTTGTTCCACCTTCCTGCTTTAGGTTCCTTCTCATCATATATAAACCCGCAGTAGCACTTCTGATGTCCTTAGCTTTGACCTACCTAGATTTTAGCAATATACCTCGCTACTTGGAATCCCCTGAGCTTCTAAGGTCCTCGTCCTACCTTTGAGTGGACACTCCTTTGAACCCTTGATCCGGACTGTCGTCCAGATACCTTGTCAACAGTCTGCTGCGTCCGGACTTACCTAGAGCCCTTGAACCCTTGACCTGGACCGTCGTCCGGTTGTCTTGTCCATAGTCTGCTACGTCCGGACTCCTCCCTTTGAATCCTCACACAGAGTGTGGATACTGGCCCATTAGTCCAGTCCTTTGCCTGTCGTCACCAAGTCGCCTTGCCCCCTTGCCCTCCTAGGTC
>QFEI01000005.1:46368-142159 GCA_003316145.1 Neoboletus magnificus | reverse complement strand
TTTTTTTTTTCACCTCTGTGGGACCCACTGGTTGACCTGCAGGGGTCACAAGTCTCCCCAATGGGTCCAACCATGTTTACGTTTCATCCATATTACGTATGGCGACCATCCCCATGTCAATATGTCATAATTATACTTGATTTGTCTCCCGTCTCGGTCCGCACCGTACTTGCGACTCCACGGTGAGGCAGACGGGACATGACCGCGGCCCTTGTCAGGGCAAGCAACTACTCTAACGTGATATCGGAACGGTCGTCCCGATGTTATCCAATGTTGCAAGCGCTCCCCGCATTGGCCGTGTCTCTCCTGTCCGGGGAATCAGGCACTGAGTAGAATGCTGTTTTCGAATTCTTCCCCCTCGGGTGAGCACGGCTTCCGACAAGCCAGAGGGAGGTTCTTCTCTGTCAAGTCAAAATCCGTGGGCACACACACACTCTAATCAATAAGCAGCCCTCGCGCCAAGTGCGAGGCTTCTCAGCAAGCGACCAGCGAGGCCCGCGGGGGTTCTAAGCCCATTCACATCACATACATTCGCTGCCCCACATCAATGCGTCCGTACAAAATGTTGCCCCAACGTCGTGAATGAATTTTTCGTTAAACGACCAACGAGCTGCATGTCTGTCATCTCCGAGTCCGTGACGCCTTTCGTTGAGATGCAGTCAATTTCATCCCACCAGTGGACTTTGGCCTCTGCTTCGATGAAAGGTCGCTGCAGCGGGCAGCTGGGAGATTGAATTCGCACGTCAGGCCGAGTTTCCCTACAGGGGACGCGATCAACGAGGTGCACCTTAACCGCGAGTTCGGCTAATGTGTAATATCATACGAGAGCCTCCCGAAATTCATGCAAAGCTACCTCGGGCCAACATCATTGTGTCGTTAGAACGTAAGAGCGAAACGGCATTATGCAGTGAGAGCTGCCTCGGATAACACTTCCTGAGCAACCCCTTATGAATTCTGCACACATGATCCATTCCAGCAGGATATATCACCCCGTGAGACTGTGCAAGGTACAATATGCGGGGATGCCAGTTGCCATGATGCTTTGTTACTGACAATGTGCGACTGTGCACCACTAGCAGGAGATCTGTCACTGTGTTCAGTGAGATCTGTAAGAACTTATCACCTCCAGATCATCACATTCCTTCGCCATATTCCTTTCCCATTTTATACTTCTCCACTCCGTATATTCCCTCTTGGAATTCCTCTTGGAATCCCCTCTTTCGTATATAAGTCTCGCGTCTCCCTCGTGTATTTCCCCACTTCGGGATATTTTCTCGCTCGTCAGAATAGTGGCTAAGCTTTGAGTCATCCCTGCGCGATTCCTAACAAGATCGGTGCAACATAACCACTCACCACGGCAATCACTGGACGCAGTGCGTGTATGTAGCAGCAATGTTATGCACATTGTGATAGGGGTGATGCTACTGGCAACAATCTTGCGGGTAATTAACTGATGGACCTCGTGGGTGAGGTGAATATACTTATCACAATGAAACAGGACATGACTGGTTATCTGTCATAGCCACCTCGGGAGCTTTAAACTTGGACTCCCACACTTGTGAAGTGAAAATACTACCTGGTGCGGGTGAAAAGGCCGGAGTACCAGCGATACCGTTCCCAGAGCGACCAGTGGCACTGACCACGGAGAGATCCTTCAACATCGAAAATAGCTGATAGTCAGGGACACTTACAAGAGCACACGGAATGGGAAAAAGAGTGTTGAGACCGGCATAGGCTATTGGTGGGCGGAAACATCAGAGTCAACCAAGCGATATGCTCATAAACTTGAGAGATGCCATTTCCCATACAAGAGTTTGAAAGAGGTGTAGCAGCACCTACATAAATACCATATTCGTTGTTCAAGGTAAAGCAGATTCTGTGCTTTTCTAGCAACACTAGGACCACTCTGCCAAAGAGGGTTAAAAAACAGGTTTCCTGTCTAATACTTGCTCGCCGTACGTGTGTTCTGTCCTCCGCATGATACTCTTTGTCCCAATTGGTTTTGCACCAGGTGCACACTTCCGTACAGGCAATGGTTGATGTGTGGGGGCATGCTAAGTGGTGGCCTTGATCTCTTCGTTCTTCTCTTTCGCGAGACGAGCGAGGACCTACCCGGGGCTAGCCAGATTGACTTTGCGTGCGAGACACGAAGTTGTTCTGGCAGCTTGTTGCATATCTTTCGGTGCTTACCTTTTCAACTTGATTGCCGGTTGCTTTGTTTGGTGGCCCATCTGACTTCACGAATCTCCCAGCGGGTGCCGAGGCCCGACCGATGCTGTTACAGGCTTTACACCGGCTGTCCCGTGTATCGAGTTTCTGATCTGTTGCACTTTCGGATCCCGTGTCCAGCCGCCGCATTCAGCAAGAGTATAAAATGTACCGGCTAACCTGTTCTCCATACGTTCCCAAATCGGCACCCATTCTTCTGTCAGCGATGATATCTAGTTGTTCATCATTCTCCGCATTGGACAAGCTATTGATAGGTGAGATGACCTTCTATCGATAACCCAGTTCCGCATAGTTCAATTATTCCGGCTTAGCCCTCTGCTGACTAGAATGGAGGTCACTTCATCGTCTCATCGACAGTGGTGATGGGGTGCTGGTTCAAGGTCGGCCAAGACTGGCGCAGCAGGAAGGAAAGGCGGGCATGTCGTTACATTTTCCACGATGATGACGACTGACCACATATCATATATCACATATCATTCTAGATAGCGAATCACATCGACATCGATAACCAATCTAGATGTGATCGCGAGTCATCGAATGGCTGCAAGTCCCGGATACCAGATTCGGATCAAGATCCGCACTCCGCCCCCCCGCCACTATAAGTGTTTGCCACGAGTCTCCATCCTCCACACCACCGTGTCTTGGTCATCGATTTTGTGTACAATGGTGAGTTGCACAATGTAATACCTTCCAGCGCCCCCATGTCCCGACACAGTATCCTAGGGCGTCACCATCGAAACGATCACTCCTGGCGATGGCAAACACTTCCCGAAAGTTGGAGGTGCGTCCGTCCTCGCGTCCACGCTCCCACACAAGATCGTACTGATATCGCGATAGATACCGTGAGAATCCACTATGTCGGCAGACTCTTGGATGACACGATTTTTGACTCGAGCAGGGCTCGGTACGTTCGTGTCCCCCCCTGCTTACACTGTTGTTGATCTTTCCATCGATTGTCAGCGGTATTCCTTTTGAGACCGGGATAGGTGTTGGAAAGGTTATTAAGGGATGGGACGAGGGTAAGCGACGGGATTCCTCCAGGATACCACTAGGCTTCATCTCCTTACAGGCGTCCCGCAATTATCGCTCGGTCAGAAGGCCAACTTTACTATTACCCCTGATTATGTAGGTGCCGAGCGTCTGTCTCGAACCACATTTTTTTCTGATGGCCTACACAGGCATATGGCTTTCGGGGATTCCCCCCTGTGATTCCTCCAAACGCTACTTTGAAATTCGAGGTAGAACTACTCAAAATCAATTGATGACTTTGAATACGGCCTGTATGACAACTTTTTTTTTTGGCGGTGTCCGGCTATCTTGTGTGTCCTGTATCTCGACTGTTAATCGTGTATTCGTCTACTCACCCCCTAACAACACTCGGAGTGAGTTTTCAGCGCTCCTTACCACGAACCACGAACCAGGACAGGGTTGTCTGAAGTGCCCGTGAAATAACAATCCTTTTTTCAAGTTTTACATTTGTGCGGAAACTTTAGATGCGGGCGAGTTCACAATCGATTGCTGCCCGATTCTGTTATATACGCAACGTCTGCAGCACGCATACTCCGGGAGGTCGACACTTGATAAACACGTTTGAATGGCGAAGACATCGGTTCATGTCCCGTGGCGAACCCGGTTGGTGAAACCGTTGAGAAGCAACAACTCATATTTCAGCGGTCTCTCACAGGCGAACTTAGAAAACTTGCAGCTGTTACCGCCAAAAAATACAATCCATCACATTTAGTCACAGTGAGAATAGTGAGACACTCTCGATTCTCATGAGAGACGGCAAGAACGATATATTTGACCTATGTATAGTTACTAATCGGAAGGTCAGGCGTGTACTCAACTCAGGCCGTCGAAGACACTATAGGCACCGGAACCTCTATCATGTCCTCATTGTCATCATCATCGCTATCCTCAACCTGTCCTGACCTTTCACGTAGGACTTGGGGAGTATACGCGCCAGACATGGCTGCGGTCCTTTGTGAGACCTCCAGGTTGTGTGAAAGTTCGTCCTCACTGACATCTGCAAGTTCTGCTAACTGCGCAGCCAGAAGCGCAAGCTGTGCTTGTAATGCGGCTCTTTGCTCTGCATTGAGCTCCGTCGATTTCCCGACACCTTCAAGGCGAGAGCTAGCAGATTCCTCGGCAACTATTGCACCCGCAGTCAACGGTGACTTATCAGATCCGTCGGCAGTCGTTTGCTGGTTGTGTGTATTAGTAGACCTCGAGGACTCCCCTGCCTTGTTCTCCTCGTTCGAAATTTGGAAAAGCTGTCCGAAATTGATAGCTTTCAGAATATTCTGTGCCGCTTCCCAAGCATCACTGCCCTCCCCTGTCTCGTGGTCAGCAGCGTCGACCGCTTGCTTCTGAGAAACCGCTCCCGAGCTATCCCGGCCAACCGATGCATGCGCAGACCCTGACATGCCTTGATATGGATATCCAAAAGGATATCCCCCATATCCTGGGGGTTGTCCAGGAGGAGGGAAGCGAGTTTGCAAATTGGTAGGTCCATGAGGGACTAGAGGGGTGTGTGTAAATGGTGATGACGAAGATGGCTGTGGGCCGGGCAACGTAGTTTGTGCGAGAGTTTGCGGGCGACGCGTCGTCCGCCTAGAAGTCTAAGAGCGTGAGCTAATTAAACACCGATTTATGAATGAAGAACTTGTGGACACACGTTACCACCCTCCCAGTTTTCGTTAAGTCGATACTTGCCATTACTCCCTTTCTCCAGGCGACCTCTCTTGTAAGCCTTTTGCAAAGCTTGACTGGCTGAAGGGCGGAAATTCATTTGCAGAGGGTAATGTACCGCCATCCAACTAAATAGGTTCTTTGGTGCGCATCCTTCAGGATCATCTGAGTCCAAGAGTGCTTCAACGATCATCTCCTCGTAGCTTGGAAGATCGTCAACATTAGTGAGTGGGGGAGGATGTTCCGGAGCAGGATGGGGAGGGATGACCAGCGCTGTATTGGTGAATAATGACGGATGGTGGCTTGGCGGATTGACTGGGTACAGTGCGGGGGGTTGAGGATACGAAGGGTAAGGATGGGGGTAGCCATATGTCGCATGAGGAGAGGTATAGTAGGGTGCATGCGGATAGGTAGGATGGTAGTATGGCTGGTGCGGGTAATGTGGACCTGGTGTCGTGGGGGAGATCTGTGATTGAGACGTAACGGACTGTGAGACAGATGGGGCGCTCGCAGGTGGCCCGGGATGAGCTGGCGCGGGTGTCGACTGCTGTGATGAACCCGGCTGAGGTTCTGTTAGCTTTTCTGCCGACGAACTATTGGCGTCTGGAGCAGAGGTTCTCGGAGACGCATCTGACTCTGGAGACGTCCGAGCCTTGGACGCTTGGGCTTTCTGGCCCTGTATGGAGGCGATGGCAGCACGGATGTCATATGGCCATACCGAACTTTTTACGTGCAGAGGTGCGTGGGCCTCGAAAGTGAGACAAATGTCAATTATTTGCTGTGGAGGGAGCAATCCCAGATATTGCCTTTTGATGGCATAGATTTCGGCCTCTGCGACATTTTTCGCAGGAATTCGCGGATAAGTCTGATGTCAGGCCGTCATGAAACGTATAAATGCCCACCGGATAATGGTTGATAGCCATTTTGTGGAGGAGGTGGGGGAAATGTCGCTGGTGCAGTCTGCATCGTTCCAGTGGAGCTGCATAGTTTTCGTACCAAAGTTTATGTACTTGGTGGATCGACACGACTGTACCAAGCTGGCTTGCGATGGAGACACTTCTGGCATATTAAACTACTTTTCGCTGTACATATGTATCGTGGGTCCGAGAAGTATTATATACATCGTATTTATGAGCGCTTCTCTGGTGACAAGGAGCCATTGGGTGCCTGTTCATTGTCTCCCCGAACAAGAGCAGCTTCTTCAGGAGATAGGGAGAGCATCGATTGCTTATGCTTTGATACCCATCTGCGCAACTAAATACATGATGTCGGTTGGCGAGGGTTGGATCATGGCCGGGCAACTCACCGGCATAAATATGTGCTCTCGCTCACCCCAATCGGCGAGGAAAGTGCAATAGAGGAGCGTGACTAGAGATTGGGTGAGCGTCGCGATCACTGTAGCAGATGGATTCAGGATAGCCTCACGAGGTATTGCAGTGTAAGTTAGAAAACGGGAGCCCGAGTACACCCAAGGAGGCCGAAAGTCGCCACCATCGTCTTCGGTGGTTCGTCGATTTTGCCGAGCCTTTGTGGAGGTATATCTGTGCACGGAAACACCTCGCAGCACTGCTGGCTTGGTTAGTCGCAAAAGCGAGTTGAGTTGCCTCGCCCTGTGCATGAGTTTGTACAATAAGAGTCCACTTTGTTTGTTGCGACTCGCTTTACCCGAGGCTCTGCAGCGAATGAAGATGCGTCTTGTTCTCGCTGGTGTGCATTCCACCGGAGCGGGCTCTCCGACACGCGTCACCTTGCCCTTCCCACCTGACCAACCGGGCCATCTTTAAATCCTTCGATCATGGGAATCTAATCAGCCTTGATCTCAACCCAGCGCCATGTCCTTGAACGCAACAAGCACACCAGGCTACACTTTCGCTGCAAGCCAAGGTGCTGCCGCTTCCGCAGGCTCTGAACCCTTTTCATACCTGTACCCTCATCACTCGCCGGCTGTCGCCGCCTCTCTCATCGCAACGGCTGAAGCTCTGGTGAATCCACGTGGAAAGGGCATCTACGCCACAGACGAGACCATCGAGGGTATTGAAGTCAGGCTACTGGCTGCTGAGGGCATCGAGGGAAAGTCGAAGGTCTATACCGACGCACAGAAACGCGAGCGTAGACGGCGCTGGAGGGAGTGTCTTTACGAGTCACTTCCGTCTGGTATGCGTAATCTCCCTGCGCGACCTGTCCTTTAACTGCGCCTAATCTCGGAAATCCAGATTATATTTCCGGCGTCATTTTGTACCACGAAACGCTTATAGACTTTCAGCTGGCTCCCGTCTTGACGAATAGGGGGATTATCCCCGGAGTGCGTGCTGATACCGATGCGCACCCCCTGCCCATCTCCCCACTGGAGCCTGCTACTCAAGGTCTTGATGATCTTCTGCCTAGACTGCAAGCGGCGTACAGGGCTGGGGCACGTTTCAGCAAATGGCGGGCTCCGATCCTTTGCAATTCGTCTTCTCTTCCTACCCAAGCCGGCCTTGAAGCTCAAGCAGAGAGTTTGGCACGGTTCGCTGCAATCAGTCAGCAGGCAGGCCTAGTCCCCATCGTCGAGCCTGATGTCGATTTTGCGGAGGATGCGGACCTGAAGAAAAGTGTGGAGGTTCACGTCAAGATCATTAGTCTGATCTATGCTCGCTGCGCTGCCTACGGCGTCTTGCTCGAGGGTGGGTCCAAACGAGAGTCACGATATTAACAAAAGTCGACCATGTATACGTTAGGCTCGTTGATCAAACCATCCTTCCCACAACCGGGTCTTAAACATCCCTCTCGCGGCACCACGCCAGTCGAGGCAATTGGCCTTGCGACGGCAACGGCACTTGCTCGTTCCGTGCCGGTATCAGTCCCGGGTGTCGTTTTCCTTTCCGGTAAGCACGTTCGGCTCTTGACCAGCTTCCGCACATAGAAACTCCATTTCCAGGGGGTCTGTCGGACTCTGATGCTGTCAAGTATCTCAACGCTGTGAACATCATTGTGAACAAAGCGCCTGTTGGCTCACCACTTTCTCTGTCCCGACTCCCTAACCTTACCTTTTCCTTTGGTCGTGGGTTGCAAGGTGAAGCCATGAGCAAGTGGGTCAGAGACGACGAAGCGGGAGCCAAGCAGGCATTTGAGGCCAGAGCGAAGGCATGCTGGTTGGCTGCGAAGGGTGCTGGTGAACCTTGAACTCAGCCACACAACTCCATATTCGTCGCGCTGTTCTGAAAGATAGAAATGATCTCCAACATTTCATTCATCACCAACTCTGTGGAGTCACGCATAAGATACTCAGTAATCCTGATTCGGATTCATTTTTGCAGAGACTTTCGTGATCGTTGCTTAGCTTCATTAATAGCAGGACTTTCCCGCTTATCCTTCGTCTTCGGGCTGTGAGTCGACTAGGTCGTGGGCGATCAACGCGCCAGTCCGTGAACAACTTACATTATTCGGTTCAGACATCAAATTACATCCTTCTCGCGCGCTCAACCGGTGGAGATTCCAAGAAGAGACCACATCCTAGTTCTTCACTGCTGGCTCGCCTTGTTACGGAAATGGTGCGGGTGATTGAGCGCGGTCGAATGATCAGCCTTCCAGAGGTGCCAAAGGCCCAACCCTCCCACAAGTACTGGACGCCGAAGAAAGATTGGTGCTAAAGTTAGCATCCATGGCATGTTGACATTCGGTACAGTGATCTCTAGCCTCCACTGTCGATCAAACGAACACACCTCTAGGCGCATGGACTGCAAGGTGCGTCATGTCATTTTCTGCGATTTTTAAAGCAGTGCATTTCCTGTGTTGACTCCTGCCACCTGAGTTGAGTATTCTATGGACTACTCGATATGTCTCCGAAAACCGGTAAGCAGACGTGCGCGCCATCTCCGAGGAAAACGGTTGGTCATATATTCCGCCTGGTTTGACTCTGCTGCCACATCACTAGTTCATCTGGTGGCAAGATGGTAGCAAACAGGATGGCATGAACCTCGCGATGAACAGAAAACTCGAGAGAGGATTTGCCAGAACATTTGACGGGTGACCGGTGAAGAATAGCGAACTCAGACTGAGATGTTTCTTCATCTTTATCCCCCGTGCGTCGGGAGTTTCTGACGCTAGTGGAACTACTCTTAACATCGGCAGCTGTTATTACGATCGCATTCGGCTTCTCGGTAACACCCCTGTCCCAACGGTGTCAATGGGCTCCAAAATAAGTGGCCGACCTTAGGAGACCTTCCCAACAATCCCTCCCTGGGAGCTATCCCAGGACTCACCTGGGACTCCACCTTGCGCGGAACTTGCTCGTAGTCTGGGAGATGCCCCCGACGACCACCGATCATCGTAGTTAATGCGGCTATACCTTCATTACCGCGGAGTCGGTATTCAACGCGTTGGGTGGATGGCGATGTTGTAGGAGCGGATTCTGAGACTATAACACCGGTCATCATTATTCTACTCCTAGTAACACCATCCTTCATGCTCTCCCCAATTACCAATCCTCTCTTGGACTTTCCTTGGACGTAACAGAATGAGTTAAAGCACTACTCAGGGATGACCAGACTGGATCAGATTGGTATCTTCTGTCTTCATGTATTGGGCACTTGCAGTGACAAACAGAAGCTACAGTATGTTGATTGTTAACGCAAGCGCGCGCAGTGAGGTATGAGTAACTAAATCTCACCTCAGTTCACTGCAAGTTACTGAGGTGGATGTCCATGTGACAGGGGGTGCGAAAGGAATCCCCACACTAACCGCTTGCATGCTGAACACAGTCGTCTCCAAGAAGGGACACCCGAGACCGGAACCAAATTCACCGTCGCCGATTTCTGTCGACGCGATGAAGTGTTGGGTTTAGCCCTTCGCAGCCCTAATTCGCATGCGCTGAAGTATCCGAGTTCATCTGAATTTGACCTGTATCAGAGATGAGCCCTATATAGTGACCCGCGGATCAACCATCACTGCGAATGGCAAGTTTCACAAACCTGTGGAGAAGATGCTTCGATGCATACTCTTTAGCAGGTTGAATTTGCTATCATGAAGCCCCTGAGACTTCGTGTGGTCCGCATTAGCGGCGGACGGTAGCCGGACTCGATGATTAACGGTGTGTAACTTCCAGAAGCATACTTTCGACCGAGCGGTTTGCCCGAAAACCTGAGGAATGGTTACGCGAGATCGCTAAGGACCAACCTTCTAGCGAGATCCGCTGTCAAGGCATGACGTCAATCTATTTTTTTGCAGGAACCTTTGGGTATTCGCGTCATGGGATCAAGGGATCATTAACACGAAGGGTAGCCACGGAGGGAAAATAGCTCAAGAAATCTAAGGCGTTAGAAGTTTATGGGAGTGGAAGGAGCCGCTACTCGCCTCAAGGGAACACTATTAATTGCGGCACTCCCACCATCGCCAATTGAGCGGCATTTTAGAGGGACAAACCATCCCAACAGCATCATTGCAATAGGTCAGCTCTGTTCGGAACAGTTAGTACCTGTTATGAGCGTTCATCGTAGCAATGATGTGGGAAGAGAACCAAATGAAATTTGACTCGGCGGCCAGAACACATCAGAATCCGAGCTTCCTGGACCCAGGCGCAAGACATTCGAGAAATATTAATCGACTTCCAGTTGTTGCGCTTATCCCCGACCTGCGTGGGGAATGAAACATTCAAATCCCAGAAACACGAACGGATTAATACAATTAACTTTATAAAGATAGGACGAGTGACGTTCCTGGTATCTTGTGTGCAAACTCCATATACGATATTCTATCCGCCCTGTAGCGAATACAACATTCAATATAGCTTTAGAGCGGCCCTCACCGGGATCCGGACCGTGCATGTATGCATGATTGCTGATAATCAGTTCTCAGGGTGACAACCTCTCAATCGTCCAATGGGGTTGTTCGTCGGAGGATTCCTCAAGGCGCAGGTACCGGACTCGATCGTGTAGGCGGGATGGCTTCCCGAGCCAAAACTCCATTTCACTGATGGAGGTCGGCACCAGACGTACTCGTCAAAAAGGTGGATCATTACCTTGAAAGAACTCTCCAACTACCCCAAAATCCGGGAGGGGAATCTTTCCCTCCGTGCTCTCATCGACTCCGTAGAATTTTCGAAGTCGCTCGAGTCTCTCTTGCAGGTCACTTTCCCCAATAACAGTACTTTGCTTGCTCGCCAGTGCCCCAAGCCGACTGCCGAGGGGGCGACTTTGGAAGTACTCTTCGCTTTCCGCTTTGCTTAATTTATCCACTTTGCCGACAATCCTGACCTGCCTCGATATCTCTCGCCAGAAAAAGAGTAAGGCAGCATTGGAGTTCTGGTAGAGCTCCTCAGACTTGCGGGAGGCATAATTAGTGTAGAAGACGAAGCCTCGCTTGTCTAGCTGTTTAAAGAGCACCACCCGTGAGGAGGGCATACCGGATGATGTGGCGGTGGACAAAGACATGGATTCTGGTTCACGGACACCAGCATTACGGGCCTCATTGAACCAGATGTGGAACTGTTCAAGGGGAGATGGATGGACATTGTACGGGGAGATATGTTCTGAGGTGTTGTACTGGAAATGTGAACGAACTTGGATGGTGTCTTTTGTCTCCGCGACGTCTACGATGGACATGTCCAGGGATGAGGTCGAATTGAATGATAGATTACGCCTAGCAAGGAGACGGGACAACGACTGCGATAAAGATCTAATCGGAATTAGTTTGGTCACTAGGGAGAGTAACAGGCAAATTGTTCCGGGATTATACGCACAGACCATAATTTTTATTATCGATTTTTTTCTTGGACCAATTGATCCATAAACCAACTGTCCACTGGCAGTCTTGTCAACCATGGTTGGAACCCAAAGCTTTCGACAGTCCGTCGCTGTCTGTCAAAGCCAAGCGATCAAAAAAGTAAGCGCATACGTCGCTTCTTCCATTCTCCATGGCTCGCGCTTTCAATCACTACCCTTCGTATCATCGTGCTAGCCATTATTGTCATACTCGACTAAGCTGCTGCCAGTACTGTTTCATATTGACATGCACAATCGAATCTTGTTGAGTAGATGCACTCGTTACATAAAACGTCCATTCTGTGATAAGTCGTAGGGGACGAGGCCCGTCTAGGCGCTAGGCGCTGGCCGTTACCAGGTTTCCCGGCAAGTCTACTCGCAGACAGGCTTGGACGATGGCTACCACCACACACACACACATCATCCGTTGGCATTGGCAACTAGGTTTCACGCCATCACGATCCAGACGTCTGATCATGAGATTGCAATACAAAGGTCACACGAGGCTTTGCTGCTGATCTGAAAGGACATATTGCACCATGATACAATGCGACATATTTGCAGAACTCCCCATACCAAAGATGGCACCAAGTTGGCTGCATCGCATGCCGCCAACATGGCCGTGTTGGATGATATACCCAAGGCACGCAGTGGCGTCCTCAGCCAGCGCCGAAGATCGCCAGTCGTCCCCCTGGATGGTGCTAGTGAGGCGCGATTCGGGCCATCATGCATTATATGGGGCCGCATTACTTCCGGAGGGTTTCGTCTGGACTTCGAAGCCGCGGGCCTACAATCAGCAGCTCTTGATTACAACGGGGTAGTCCGAACTTTCACCGTACCGTGAACCCTGCGATAACGCGGGGAATCAAGGATATGCGTCAATGTACAGTTTCTGGTTGATAGGTCATATTGATTGAGAGGAAGGGGCAGCGTTCATTTATGAGGGCCGCAGATGGGCCAAGGCCCTTTGCATTGATGCTCCGACCCCACAGGAGCGCCGTTTCGAGTTTGGAGATTCCGTTTTGGGAGTTCGAAAAGTTTGCAGTCTGGATGCTATGCAGACACCGATTGGTGGTGACGTGTGTTCAGGACAAGTGAAGGCAGTCAAAAGCATAGGATGATGATGTATGGCAAGGGGATGGTCACTGGGCCTCTTCGGCAGGGAAGGGAGGACCGAATACGAATTCAGCCAGTGGCTGCGGACAGATGAGTAATTCGTTAGGTACATTGACAACTGGAGGAGCGCTGAGCAAGCGCAAATGGCTTCATTTCGCTAAAGCACTTGCTCTTCATGGGGCAAATGCAGGTAGAGCGGAGAACTATATAAAGTTTGTTGGTTTCCTGCTGCGATAAGAAGCTGATAGCAATTTGCCGGACCGTATGGAGTTGAGGGTTTTTGACTTGTAAACATGACGGTGTGCCTGGACACATTGGGCCCTCGCAAAGCGACTAGAGGAGGACAAGAATGAGCGCCTGGACTGTTGACAAGGGAAGCATGAGACACAGCCAACGACTGTCCAGACGTAAAGGGAGCAACATGTTTTGGCAAGGCGATGGCAGGTTATTTGCTGTTATCGGAGTTTGAAGCGGTATCCAAATTCAAAAGTGGTAGAATTGGCACACGTGCTGACATCACGTCACTCGCGGCTTTAGCCGAGCTGGGATCTGAGATCCGAGTATTATGATCAGTGTACTTGGTCTTGTACTTTTAGACCGCGCCCCCTCCTTCTACCCGCAACGCCCTCCTCCTCCTCCTCCCCCTCCCCTCCGCCCTCGCGTGTAGGGTCCTCCCTCACCCGCGATGCACTCCATATCCGATCTCACCACTTTCTGCAGGAAGACCTCCGGCGATGTCCCCGCAAAGCTTGTCGTGAGTCCTTTCTCGTCTCCACTTCTCCACTCTTCACCCCCTTCACACAGGGCGCATCTACCACCGTCGTCGGATCGAAAATGTATCTTTTTGTGAGCCGAAGGCCTTTCCCTCGCCGTTTACCTTTCTGATCCTTCTCCAGGGTGGTCGTCTGGTCACGGAACGACGCATGGTCTCTGACCTTTATGTTTTCGATCTCGAGACATTCGCTTGGGAGAAAATGACCCCCTTTCCGGAAGACGACGTCCCTGCACCCCGTTACTTTCACAGCGCGGAAACATGCAGGTCTCCCCGCTTTCCCTCGTTTCGTCTACTCACTTGTCATTTCAGGGAACAATCAACTGATTGTTTTTGGCGGAATGGGAAATACTCCCAATTCGCCCAACACAGAGGATCTTTGCGTTCTGAATGACATTCGATTTTTTGACTTGTCCACGATGCACTGGCTCCCCGCCTCATCTCTCGGTGGAATCTCTCCAGACGCAACTGCCGAAGCACTTGTGCCGAAGCCTCGATATGCACATCTCTCCTCTGTGACAGCCGACAGGCTCTTCATCATTGGCGGTCAAGATCTATCTAACGTGTGGTTGGATGACGTCTACGTCTATGATCTCCTGGGGAAAGCTTGGGTCCAACGAAGGAACTTCCCCCACCACTGTGGCACCTACCGCAGCGTAGCGGTGTCAGCCAATCTGCGCGTTCGGTTACCTCAAGAGGAATTACGTGCCACCGACAATATTGCTATTCTGGGGTCCCCAGGAACTCGCTTCCGTTCAGACAAGTCCTCACCGTCTCAGGAATTCACGCCCACCGAGTCTCTCATCCATCTTCCATATTCTGCCTCCCCAACTGACGACTTTCCAAACGACATCTACCTCTACAGCAATTACAATGTACGTTCTTGGCTTATCATTGTGAACCACTGCTCACGACGTACTTTAAGTTCACGGATGTCAAGCGCGAACTGGAAGTTTTCTCCCCATTACCCGACACAGACTTTACAATCACCGATCGTTCCGCAGCAATGACCGGAACCTCATTTCCTCCGGGTCTTCGATTTCCCTCGGGTGCAATCTTGGGAACCCACTTCATCATCGCCGGTACCTACCTCGCTCACACATATCAATCTTACTCCATTTGGGCGCTCGACCTGCTCACGATGACTTGGTCACGCATTGATCCAGGAAATACGGTTGCTTCCGGATCGTGGTTCCGAGCATGCCTCTGGGCAGAAGCTAGCAAATTCGTGGTATTTGGGAATCGCAATGGAAATCTGGTAGAAGACTATAATCGTCGACTGCTCAGCTGGGATCATGTTGCGGTGATTGACCTGGAGTCATTCGGTATTTATCAACCGCCGTCACCACGGTTTGACATTCCTATGCAGGAGTTCGGTCTATCTGCGTTGGAGGAAGGGGTTTTGGCAGATTTTGAGGTTGTCTGTGATGATGGGCGTAAGATCAAATGTTCGAGAAAGACTTTGGAGGATAGGTGGCCGTGGTTCAAGGACCAACGGATAAAGTTTCTGGAGCGTGCAGTTCAGGCTGTCGAGACTCTACCGTCCTCTTCCATGGATGTCGGCCTTCCCGACCTTCCTGGAGCCCCAGACTCGTCAGAACCTCGGCCAGATCCGCGGTTAACGCCGCGCGCTTTCCATCTCTCGGAGCCATACCCAATCACACTGGCGTTGCTGCAGTATTTCTATTCACTCGCACTCATCACCCCTCTTCAACATGCTCCCGCGGTCCTGAGTCAATTGTTGATTCTTTCTAATACATATCAGATCGCACACCTGGAAGCTTTAGTGAAGCATGCGATGCACCGGGCTCTATCCAATTCGACTTCCGTTGGAGTTTACGAAGTAGCGACGCTGTGTAGTTGTCGAAGTCTTCAGATACGGTACGTTTTCCAAGCTTCGGACAGGATGGTACATTTACTTCGTTGTATTGCGGTGTAGTGCTCTGAAGACCGTTATGGTAAGGTTTTCGCTGCAGGTTACATGTGTAGTAATGCGTAGAGCTCATGGAACCCCACAATTATCCAGTCGTATAGCCAGAAAAGGACGGGCCGTTCACGCGCGGATAGCAAGGGTGGCAGTGGGGGTAATCGTAATCTTGACCCAGGCGATAGCGACCACCAAGGGCGGGGATCAGAGGAGACCCTAGGATCGTCAGCTCGGGCCCGAGGCGCCTCAGACGCCAGGCCGCCGGCCGTCGATCCACAAGGCACAGGGACCAGCAGGGGTCACGTTGCGAAAAACAGTAAGTAGGATACACATCTATGTCAAGCCGTGGGTAAAACAGTAGAATTCTAATCTTGTGGTTGCGCATCATGCAGCCGTTCCCACCGGTGATGGAGGCCCATATCAAATTCGGCCTGCTGCATCAGTTTCGAGCTCCCAAATAAACGAATATTCGCATAAAGCGAACTTTTCAGAGACCACCTTGACGCCACTCCGAAGCTGGACGATGCCAAACCACAGCAGGACGTTCAGCATTGTCTCTGCACAAACAGACTTGGAGCTCTGTGCCATTGCAGAACTGCTTTCCCCGGCCGTTTCGCATACACGCAGCGCTGCTGAAGAACAAGAGACTACTGGAGTTGCGCTGGACGACGGTCTTGACGATTACCTCGATGCCAGCATCCAGCCCCGTGATCAACGCCAAGGGAAGTCGTTCTTTACGCCCTACCTTCTTCAGGAATGCGAGGAGCCTTTATCCCCACCACATCCCTCATACTCTCCTGCCAGTTGTACCCTCACTCCGTCAGAGTCAGAATTTGAATCATCTCCCGAAGATAACCATTGGCAGCCACATACCTCCTTACACCCCGCCTTCCCCGCTTTTCACCTTCCACGTCGCGTTCGGTCACGTACACAATCCAGTGCCGGCGTGAGTGCAAGCGATTCTGATACTCCATCACTTTCCTCCTCGACTACCTCCGCCAGTTCATCGCAGTCGCGATCATATTCTCCCCCAAGAAGCCCAGCCACTCTGAAAACCCCCGTCGACCACGTTCCGCCGTCGCATACCCTCGCCATCATCGAGGAAAGGTCCATGGGAGAACAAGTGCCCATCGACCGGCGCGTCTCACAAAGTTCCGGGAGCATTGTCTTCGCACCCGTGGAGCGTCTTTCGGGGCAAGAACGACTCGCCCCATCTCTGCGGACCGTCGACAATCGGACAAAGAACCGGAACATTGAGAACCTCCGTGTCAACGTGCCACTTCCCTCCGCCCCCTTCCCCGTTCTAGCCTATTCGCCGTCCCCTACCGTTGACTCTAGTGCATCCATGGCCGTGAGCCGGACAGCGCTGTCCAATCCCCGCCCGAACATGAGCGGGAAACTTTCCCTGACGCGTATTATTTCTCCCGTGTCCAAAACCTCTAAATTTTCCGATTGTGGATCGGAGTTATTGTCGCCGTCGACGAGCGTGAGCACCTCTGCATTGAAGTTCGCCAAGGACACAAAGGAGGAGAAGACACGTAAAGCGGAGGCGAAAAGGATGAAGAAGGCTGAGCAAAAGGCCAAGGTCGAGCGGCTGGCTGAAGAGCTCAAAGAGCGTCAGCGGCGCAAAGCTCTTGCCAAAGATAGGGGTTCTGTCCATTCGAATCGGTCCGGAGGACGTGGTCGTCGACACTGGGATGATGATATTGCCATGTACGATGGACTTGGAAATGCGGTGTAAGGAATTTGCTTGTACTTTCTGTATTGCTCGATCTACGTCGTTCGATCCACTCGTTCATAGATATTTTACTACGTATATATATATAATATATATATATATTGTATATTGCCGCTCCTTTCGCATGATTTGATATTCGTTCAACGAGAGTACCTATCATTAATCTAGAATTTACATGTATCACGCTAACTATAAATCGACCTGGCCAGGTAGCATGCACCTTCCCGTCCATACAATGACATGTGAGGCAGTGGTGGACTGAAATGAAATGAAATGAAATGAACACGCCAATGACTCTGCTGACCCAAAGCCAACAAAAAGTCTTCTTTTGGATAACCCTTATGGAAGAGGTGCATTTGATCTATCTTCAGCACCACTGCCGACTTCTGATGACGTGCTCGTCTCAGCACCGGACAAAGTCTGAACAACCTCCTCAACGGTGTGGAGATAGGTGACTGGATCAGATCCACTCCGTTGCATCTCTGTCTCGTGGACCATTTCCCTTCCAGGAAGACCAGCAGAAGACCCTAATCGGGTTGACGAAGTCGAGATCAGGTGGTTGTCTGTCATGCACAACAAATTCGTCAGATCACTCAAGCCATGGAGAGCCACGACAAACGACAACTCACATTCCCTAGCATGGGCTGGAATGGAGAAATGTCAAGGGCCTTAGATATCACTAAGGGTGGGTGTGACGTACCAAGGTCTTTCTGTCGACTACACGAACCACCTTGGTCACAATCAGGGCGGTTCGCAATGGCTGCGTCCAAGTGACCCTTTTGACGTTCGCAGATCCACCATTCCCTCAAACCCCAGAGCAATACTTCTGTTGCACAGGGCCTGCAAATGCGAGTTCTCGGAGCATTAGGGTTATCATCCATTCCCGCTGCGACACTATGCATGTCCACAAAAAGCTCCAATTCAATTAGTGGCCGGAACCCATTAGGCTGTGATTGTAGGTGCTGCACGATCTACAAGCGAATCAATGTCTCAGGAACTCTAGAGACAAACATGCAAACTCACGTCACGATATATTTGTCTCGGGGTGATTTGTCGTTTGGTCAAGTAATCCAACATGATTTCAACCTCCACAGTATTGTTTTCAAAGCATTCATACACCTCGGAAGATTGAATGAGGTCACCAATGTCGCTCATGTTGTGAGGGTGCTGGGCAGCTAAAGGTGACGCAGTGCATCTGCCCTGGACGGTGACTCCACAGAATGACACCTGGCAAAAGTCACATTTTGTTGTGATAGGGGCCCCGAGGGCAAGCAGCATCTCACTAGTAGGGCAGCTATAAGCGATTTTTGGGAATAAGACACGGAAATATCATACCAGTTTCCGCAATATGCATGTCCTGGGGGTGCACCGTCGTCAAGATGCCAAGCCTGTTCGGGGTCGACTGAAAAGTCTATAATCGGTTGTGGACATCTCCATCCATACGGGTTATCTGGCCCACAATGTGGGCAAGGACGGGCATAGTCTGAATTCTGGTTTAGATTTGGTTCTGGAGATGCCTCTCGAGGAGTTGGAATCTGGCAGAATGCTCGAGACATGACCGTATAGGCATAAATCACCATGCGCACCCTCATCGATGAGCCAGCCTTGTATATTTCATCCGCCTGCATTCGCTCCCGTTCTGTACGCACCCTGGAAGGATCCGCTCGTAGTAGCACATCGACGATTGTCTGAAGAGGGCGGGATGGTGTGACGAAGCTCGAGATACCTCTGCAGGCGGGACAGTTCGTGCCACCGTTCTGTAGATCAGCCAAGTTAGCACCTGTGTCGCCCAAAGATACCAGTCTCAAATCGTGAAAACAACATAGCAACGCGTTTGGCGACATCAGACTGGCTCATGGTAGCGTAGCCCGCTTCATTTCGTGGCGCTGGGCGCTGGCGGTGTGAGGGCAACTCACTTTGATCCAGAGCACACAACAGCTGCAACCTTGTTAGCACCTGATCACACTTTAAACACATCAGCCAAAAGAATACCTTCCGCAAAAGAAATGTTGACACGGCGACACGACGACTGGTCGGTAGACGAGTTCGGCGCAGCAGCCACACTGAAGCTCCTGAGCAAGATCGTCGACGAGGGCATCATATTTAGACGTAGACGCTATGGGTATTTGCGCCGTATCTTCTGACGAGTCCTCCTTGAACCTCTTCCTCGTGATCTCGTCGCCAGCACCCTCGAAGGAGGGGGAGAGCGGTCGCTTCGGCATTGAGGTGGACGGTTGGCCGTCCAGAGCAAGAGGAGGCGCTGTATCTGGTGTAGGATGGGCCGAGTGACGAGGGCGAATGTCTTCCATGGATCGCCAAAGACTTATCACACAGGTCAACGTCAATGCATGGAACGACGCGCATTTCTGGCTTAAGTACAATGTCCGTGACTGGAGCCACATCATTCCCTTATTAGGAAATATCGGTAACGGGACTAGCACAACAGGAGCTGACTAATACTACATAAAGTCCACATACGCAGGTATCATTCTCAGATCCAAACTACCATTTCCGGAGGCGGCAGGGGGCGACCTGCTTTCCTACAAGCAACGGCGAGTTGCTCGCGGATTGCCTGCGATCGCCTTCTTTGTTCTAGCCACGACTCAGCGCCGATCCAGAGCAGTGATTAGAGGACTGACCAGAACATGGCCACAAGACACTCAGGTAGTCGATGGGTTTGAAAAGGGCGGTACCCACGTCGAGGGCAAGAGTCAGCGAGTTGTCGCATTCCCAAAGAGACAATGCCCTGTTCCGGCCGCAGATCAGTGATGTGACGTATAGCTTCCTAGGCCATTACACTACCTGCTGATCTGGCTCATGAACCAAAATGCAAAGAAAGGTCGGTGGACCAACGTATGCGATCCATTTCCTGTCACGGCCGCCAGTGATTGGACGACACGCTGGGCAACATTGGCTTGGTGGATGACTTGAGAGCGACATGTTAGTTGAGGCTGTGTGGATGGGGACAACACCAACGCACGCCACTCTCTTGCTTTCTTATAGAAAAGGTGATTAACGTCACTGGAAGCGGTTGTTGAGTCATGTTTCCAATCAGTGAAACAAGTAAGCACCTACGCAATAGCGAGCGGTATGTACTGTTGAAATTCATGCGTTACAATCAACCGTACGCTGCGGACAATTAGTCGCATTCGCAGCAAGGAATGACTCGCTTACTTGAATAAATACTCACGTCCCTGGAACAGGAACGTTCTCTCGAGGTCACATCCATGAGAGTCGAACGCTTTCTCAAGTGCATCTGCTTCGAGCCATGCGTCTAGTCCAAAGCGTGCCATCTCGGCTTCCGATATGCTGGGATCGTGACGCATCCTCAGACAACTGTGCCAAAGCAGCATGGTCCTGTAATTGAGTGACCAGATGGTGTCTTTCCCAGAATGACCATCGGAGGAACGCATCGCCTCGCCAGGAAAGAGTAGCGCAAACTAATGCATGTAGATCAGTAGAGCCACAGGAACGAGAAGGCGCGCATACATTGGCGGGTTCTAGAATGAAGAGGTCAGAAGGTGTTCGGTTTGCTGATGTGACGTATGACGTGTGGCCAGCTGCGAGCACCAGCGTGCTCCAACAAAGCCTCCGACAAATTTCCTTTCTGATCTCGGCTTCCGACCAAGAACTATCCCAGGCCGGGGAAGATAGCCAGAGCGGGGTGTACTCATGGGCTGTAGCCGAACGTTGTCCCAGCGTTCGAGAAGCGCAAGAGCAGCCTGGGCGCGGGTATGTGCTGTCCATTCCGCTATTGAGTGATGAGTCAGTCGCCCAAGATTGTGACGCAGGCATGATTGAGGGGACAGAACGTGGGTAGAATCTGCTGGAGGCTGGATCTTCCATGTCGACCAAGGTGAGAGAAAGCGTCCTGATGATGGTGTCGAGCATGACTAGACAAGACGAGGACCGCTCGCTGGTGTGATTAGGATGCGCGCAGACCTCGAACAAAGCTAGTAGCTTCTGGATGGTCAGATAAGCGACGAAATAAAGGGGCCTGCTTACCCAGGCTGCCTGCGCAAGTTCTTCGTCGATCCAATGAGCGTTCAGACTGGCCTCGAGGGCACCCTGAGCGACGTCCCGGAGACGCATCGCTTTCCGGCGACCTTCTTTGCCAAAGCCGGCCTCGGAAGACTGAAAAAAGGTGGCGATGGCAAGGGCGGCAGGCAAGAAACTAGGTTGCATGCGGGCCCGCCTTTCTGGGTCGAAATAAATGGAGAGAAAACGGGGGACGTTGACGAAGGAAAACCAATAATTTGAAGAACGAAAAAGAAAACGCAAGTCGCTGGTAATCTGGTTTGCCGCTTGTTGTCGTTTCGACGTGGGTATGGATAGGGATGGAACGGAAGAGCAGTACATGAAGAGGAGGGAATCCCACCAAGTTTGACGAGTAAAGTCTAGGGAAGGCTCGGAGGTAATGTTTGGGGAGTCTTCAGAGGTGTCGGTGTCGTGGTCTTCGTACGGGGAGATGAACGCACGAGTCATGGATGCGGTGACAAGAGAGTTCACTGGGGGATGGAGGTCTAGATGAGAAGTAAAGCTGAGGACACTACGTAGACCCTTTGGTCACAACTGTTATGAGAACGTCAACGATGAGCGAGTGATCAAGTCAATACCTGACTGCTCGTCATGTGGTATAGTGTGCTGTCCGGGAAGGCCGGGAGTGGATCAGATATGGCTGATCCTGAGCTGGTGAGTGACGAAGCTGAACGCAAGGGTGGCGGGGAAGCTGTCGGAGTGGGGTGAAATGGGGGTATATCGGCTAGTTGTGGGTCGAGGACGATAGAAGGCTGTCTGAGCGGAGCGATGGGGTGGGGGGACGCGGGGAGTGGACGGAACTGGGATTGTGGAGGCGGGGAAGTAGTGTCGTGTCTCTTTCGACGGCGACGACGGGATGCGACTACGTCTGCATCACTCTCCTGACGAGCCTCGCGTGCCATGCGCTGGCGTGCGCCGGGGGTCTTGTCTGGGCCTCTCCGCTTTGGGGCGGCGTCGTAGATGCAGGAGTCGGTCGGCTTCGCGCGACGGGCGCAGTTGTGGCAGGCGGGCTTTGCGCCATCGCAACGTATCTTGCGCGTCCGGCTAGAACGTGGGTGAGGAGGGGAAAGGGAGAGAGGGTCGGACATACCACTGCAAGCAGGCGACGTACACCCGAGCGCGGGGTTTTCCCTGTGTGGTGAGGGGCTGATCTGGAGCGAGCTCGATGTGGGGTTTCTCTCTGCGAGATTTCTTGGTGCGGGAGGGCTGGAGCTGGACGGAAGCGGAGGACGGGGAGTGGGAGGGAGAGGGCGGGCGGACGGGGAGGGAGGGGTCGAGCTGGGGGAGATCAGGTCGGTGGTCGTGCGGGGGAATGCCCGGGAGAGACATGCTCGCGATGGAGGGGAGTCGAGTCGGGTACGACATTGGATCGGAAATGTTGATGTCTGTTTGATGGGTTCCGGTGGGAATATCTGTCACCGCCGTCGACGACGACGGCCTCGGCGATCCCAATGTACTCCGTTCCGGGCTCTGTTTCGCCACCCCCTGACATTCGGTCTCTAGGTTTTGGCTTTGGTTTGGGGTTTGACCCCTGACCCCTTCCGACGACGACGACGACGACAATCTCCACTCTCTTTAAATATACCTCGTGCGATGTGCCCCGTTCCAGGTCCTGCCTGCCCAGTTCTTCCTCTCTGCAGACACTTTGGATACCATGTTGCATCCGTTCGTTCTTCCCCTCGCTCTCCTTTCCGTGCACGGGGCCGCTGCTATGCCCCCCCTCGCCGCTGGTGCCCAGGTATCATCCGTCACCACCATGACCCCCGCCCAGCTCTCCGCTCTCGCCCCTTATGCTGAATTTGCCAGGGCTGCCTACTGCCCTCCTTCCATCGTCCAGGGCTGGGCCTGTGGTCGTATGTCTTTTGTCCCTAGGAAACTCATCCGTCTCACCCCCTCCCAGAAGCCTGCCAGGCTGTCCCGGGCTTCCAGGTCTCTCTCACCGGTGGTGACGGTAACGCCATCCAATATTGTAACATCAAATTTTCTTCTCTTCTTCCCCCCGCCCTTCTCTCACCGTCCCTCTCCAGACTATGTCGGTTATTGGCCTTCCTCCAACTCCGTCGTCGTCGCCCACCAGGGCACTGATCCCACCCAACTGTAACCGTTCCTTCCCCTTAAATTACATTCGTTTACCCTCTCATAGCCTCTCCGACCTCACCGATCTCGACATCCTCATGGAAAGCCTCGATTCCACTCTCTTTCCCGGCGTAGATAGTACTGTCCGGGTCCACAGCGGGTTCGCCAACGAACACGCCAAGACTGCCCCGGTCATTCTCAACCAAGTCCAGTCCTTCATTTCCCAGTATGGTGCGACATCCGTCACTCTGGTATACATCCCTCTCTCTCGCCCACATTTTGTATAGAACTTCGACAGGTTGGTCACTCCCTCGGGGGGGCACTCGCAGAACTTGACTGCGTGTTCATGGCCCTCAATTTACCATCCAACATCGCCATCAAAGGCGTCACCTATGGCACTCCTCGCGTCGGTAACCCCGCGTGGGCCGCTCTCTTTGATGCGACCGTTCGTCTTTTCATCATCCTCATCCCAAACTCACTCATCATTTATTCATTATTCATTCATCCTCTCCATAGATCTCCGACTTTCAGCGGATAAATAACGAAAAAGATATCGTTCCCATACTCCCCGGCCGTTTCTTGGGATTCTCACACGTCAAGGGTGAGGTTCATATCATTCAACCCAACGACGTAGTTCAATGTCCAGGTAGCCACAACAGCTCATTGGTTTATCCACCGCTGTCCAGTAACACAAATATTTTTTTAGGTGACGACGACGCGACAGACGTTCAATGCACCATCAAGACGGTACCCAACATCTTTGACGGTGATATTCTCAACCACTTGGGCCCCTACCAGGGGATCTACATGGGCGTAGCCTACTGCACCTAAATAGCAATTCAGGGCAAGGTCGGAAGTTGGTTATTATTATCGTGAGCAGTATCGTGTCGGTTGTAGCGCCATGCTGCCTATTTCTGTGGCCGTGTCAACACCTCGTGGACACGCCGCCATGTTGATGTACCAGAACAAAGTAGGAAACCGGTCCATGTGATCCATCAACGTTTCAACTTCGACGCTGAACTAGACAACGGTATGCGCACAGCCCACGTCCACGTGTTGGCTTATCATACGCACCTAACTGTGGTTTTAGTTGCGTTATGGAAACATGTATGCTGGTGTGTGCAAACGTCTCGCACGAGGAACATGCCCCCGGATCTCGCCCAGCTCAGGATGGTGACGATCCTGATGGGAACTGACATGACAAGAATAGAGCCATATAGCGTTAATCGGTGGTCCCAAGTGACAGACACATTGAAAACTCGGGAAAAACACACCCAGACCACGGAGTGACTTCCGGAATGCGGTAAAATTTCTGAAACAAACGGGGAATGCGATTTTACTGGTTTCCTGTAACGTCGAAATCTGTCATGTCATTGATCACGATCCGATTTTGGTCCGATGATACAGGATAAGCAACTTGATCCCAGCCCTCCTCGGAGGGCGTCCGCTTTCATCGATAGGAAATGGAGTGTCATTCAGCGAGATCTAATGAAGCAACAAGCTCTACTTTGTACGCATGATACGTAGCTTATGCGGTTTGTACACAAAATTCTCCGAGTAGTTTTTGGGGGGAATCCTCTTTATGGTCTCTGGTTGGCTACATGAGGAACATCAGTGAACCAAAAATACACAAAGGGGATACTCGAGACCCACACGTAGTAATCCCACCCTAGGATCGAACAGTAGGACATCAGCGAAAGAAACACGGGAAGAAAAGATTACATACCTTGCTTCTCAGCGAAATGAATAGCATCCTCTTTGCTCTTGAACGAGAGGCGTGTGCCTTGCATGTAATCCGCGCTAACACAAGAGTTGATACGAGTCTGACGTTCGCGCAGTGACTACTCACGAACTAGCCCAACCCATCAACGGATTTTCCCAACGACCGGCGCCCTGGAGGATATCCCAGTCGATGCGCCAACGTTCTGATTTTCCAGAGCCACTTTGCATGGTGTTGCGCGTAGGCTGGTAGATGCGCACCGCGCGATGACGAAGCTCAGCTAGGGATGTGAATGGGTGTTCCAAACACTACAGAGACGAGTGAGATCCATACCAGGTGCACCACTGACTACATCGGCGGTGAAAACCTCGCCATGGACGGGTTCCGCAATCTGTGTGCTTTCCGATTTTTCGACTGTTATTTGCGTTTGGGTGGGCGTGTCCATCGCGAGGCCACGGGCGTACGCAAATGCATTCAAAGTTGGCCGTGCACGGCAAGCACGAATGAGGGACATTGTTCTTGTGGACGAGTGTCGTTTCAACCGCTGAATATTAATTCCGGTCCACACCGCAGTGGCTGTGCTGCGTCATACTTATAGTGTCGCTATCGCTTGCCCGCTCTATTTACGCGACGCACCTGACCATGCTGAACGTTCTCGACGCAAAAGATAGCGTATTAATACTGAGCCATAATAAAATCCCTCAGGGTTTCATCCTGATCCCATCCTATTCACTGTGATGGAGAGCGCCGCACGGCAACCCAGGGTGGTCATCGTTGGTGCTGGGTGAGTCGTCGTGCTGCCCGCATATCTTATGCTCATTCGTACTTGAGCGTTGGGGGTTTGTCCTTTGCTATCGCACTCAAGTCCCGACTCGGTTTCCGAGACTTCACTGCAAGTATCATCTCACTACCTCAATGCAAGGATTCGCTCATCGTCAATCCCAGATATATGAGAAAGCAGGCGAAGTAGGCGGCTGCTGGAGGGTGAGTACCCTTACATGCCAACAGTAGATGTCTGACATTCTTGCAGGCCAATACATATCCTGTATGCGCCACAACTCGTCCAGGAATCTTCTATTCACCGTCCCTAGGGCTGCTCTTCTGACGTGGAGGTACACTGGTATAGCCTGTCGTCCGATCTCAATCCCTACTGGAACAAATCCCACGGTCTCCAGCCTGAAATTCATGATTATTGGATTGGCCTTGCAAAGAAATATTCACTGTACCCTCACCTTGTGTTCAATACCAAAGTGATCTCGGCCGAGTGGAGCGATGTTCACAGTAGCTACAAGATCATCGCCGAAGACGTTCTGACAGGGAAGAGATCGACTGACACCGCTCAGATCGTCATCTCAGCAGTAGGGATCTTGGAGATACCGAAGATACCGTATGAAATACAAGGCATCGAAACGTTCAAGGGAATCTCATTTCATTCAGCAACATGGCCTCAGGGGCTGGATCTTCGCCACAAACGTGTGGCCGTTATCGGTAACGCGTCCTCTGGGTACTTGGCGAGGTAGCAGGTTCCTGGTCAACATAATGACATCTTCCCTAGCGCCCAATTCGTCCCTTGTCTTGCGGCAGATCCGAGCGTTCAAGTCGTCAATTTCATTCGGACCCCTGTATGGTTCAACACGCGGGTGAGTCTCTCGGTCTTCAGCTACTTCCGTAGCTACTTCACGATTTCAGCCTCATATACCGTATTCTGATACGATGAAATGGGTATTCGCTAACATGCCGCTTGTGATGTGGCTTCATCGCGTATACATCATGTTCAAGGTACTCGGGACTGTGCTTTCGTTCGGAACACTCACATATGCCTTTCATAGTTTGATTGGCCCTCACTGAGGCCTCAGGGCGCGGCCGCCCGTGAGAGGCATCGTCAGGTACACTTTGCGTCTTGCGCCACATGCGCGGAACGTTGACGCCCTTGCAGGCTTTACGACAATACCTATTAGAGAGTACGCCAAGCAGGTATCATGACTACATGATACCCACGCACCGTGAGTTCGGTCCGCGTTCCCGACACACTGGTTCTTAACGCGCTCTTAGCTCCTGGGTGCAAACGAACAGGTGGGCGATTTTTAACTTTGAGTTGATCACCTTGGTCATACCTGTCTGTTCGGTAGTGGCCGATAGCGGCTACCTCAAAAGCTTGAGTCTACCGAACGTTGCTCTCAACTTTGACGGGATTGAAAAAATAGTGGAAAATGGAATCTTGACGAAGAAAGGTAGGGCGTCTTGTTTCTTGGATATGCCGTGAAGTGTGATGTTTTTCCTTCGAAAGGCCAAATACTACCGTTCGATATCATCGTCTATGCGACGGGATTCATAGGAGTAATTCACTTCGTGCGCTTCCAAATTGGGTTTGCTGACGGTTTTCGCACATCAGGAGCAGTATCCCATGCATGTGAAAGGATTAAATGGATTGACTGTCCAAGGATATTACGATGCACACGGAGGTCCCACTGGCTATTACGGTACTACGATCCCCGACATCCCGAATTTCTATATGTTAGCGGGTGCGTCCCATGTGAAACCCAATCGCATCGCTCACTAGACTCGTTAACGTAGGTCCCAACACCGGCACGCCAACATCCACGCTCTTCGTAGAAGAAGTCCAAGTTTGTGACGACTGCTCGTGGTGTCATGACCTGCGCACTCACGGTCCAATAGGTCTCCTATTCTTTGCAGCTCGTCGAACCAGTCCTTGACGGCTTGGTATCGGCCTTTACCGTCAAGGCGGACGCCACGGACGCGTACAACACCAAGATCCAGGAACGAATTTCACGTTCTGTGTACACGCAGTGTTACTCCTGGCAGCGCACTGGCGGGACCGGTAAGGTTTTCAACCCGTTCCCTTGGGCAGTTACCCTCTGGTGGTGGCGGCTTCGCCGCCCGAATTGGGCACACTATACCGCAATAGATGGAAAGAAGTGGATGAGAAAACGGATGATGGAGAAGATGTTTAGCGTATTGAAGGTGTCTGCATTCGTGCTCCTGTCTCTCGCGTACACGCGTCGATCGGTGTTGCTTCCGTCGTTGTACGAAAGGGTGAGTTTTCCTTTTTCGTACGATGCATCAGCGGTCACTCATGGTCTCGGAAGCTTTGGGGGTACGGAAGAATGACTATCCGAGCCCTGGTGCGCGTATACAGAGCGAGGAGGCAGTATGGTCATCTATAAATGAAATTAACCCCCCAGCGGTACATAGTTGCGCGTATTAGATTCGATAGATCTCGCGAAGACGCTGGAATTTTCGAAATTCCACAAAGACGACGTAAAAGGTCTGGGGGAAGGGTATGCACTACATGTGCAACTATGCAACGTAAATTACAATGGTCTTTCGTTTACGAAAGTGCGAGTCGATCAGCAGATGATAATGCCAAAGGAGTCGAAGTGTCAAATCCAATAATCCTGCTCACTGGATGTAGCACCATGACGGGATTGTTCTTGACGACCACTTCTTCTGTCGCGTCGTCCATCTCTGAATCACCCTCCTCTTCGTCGCTATCAGATTCCCCGCCAGCATGTTTCGGGCCCAGCATACTGACAACACGGCTGATGTGAGCCTCGGATTGCTTGAAAGATGGAGGTGCGCGGAGGGAGACAGCGGCGTCACATATCCCTTTGATCACATCATGATCGAGCTCGATATTGAATAAATCGAGAATGTATCTCCGCACAGGGAGACGATACCGCTGCGTAGATATGATATGAAGGGCCCTGAAGAACACTGTCGGAGAAGTGAACGCGGAGCGGTACTCGGGCCGCGATTTCATTCTGATGGCGCCAAAGGTGAGTGGGGGGTGACTCTGTTCAGCCCAGGGGCTCACCTTGCCAAGGAACGCGAGGCAGCATTTGCAATCACGGTGTTGCTCAAATTGTCAATTGCAGTGATCACCTCAAGTTCCGTCTGCACGGTAGGTGGAAGTAGGCGAATGTCCGCATCACTTTTGACTTCAGTTGGTTCCCAAGTAGGGAGCTTGAACAAAGTTATGAATTACAATCTTGTATAGCCACACGATGCATACCGAAATGAATCGGTCCAAATCCACTGGTACACACAGTCCAGTGGGTAGACCGAGTGGTGACAAGGTGGCCTCCCATTTGTAGTCGTCCAATATTTCGGCTCCTTGCATCGTCGATGAGATCAATCCCAAGACGAAGAAACATGTTCTAGGAGCTAATTCAGTGCCTTGTCGGGACTTGTACTCTGTCGACTCACCCTCGTACGGAAGGTATGAGAGAGTGTTCTGCTATGTCAAGAATCGACGGGATGATCTCTTCCTCCTCCAGGAATGGCAAGCCACCTTCAGTGGCGCCAACATTACCCTGCACATATCGGTGAATCAAGGGTTGCCGCTAAGTGGAATGACTCACTACTGCCCAAAGAATGCTCTTTAACTTCAGGATAAGTTCGAGATCCTCGCTTTCCAGACCGTGCTGCCGAATAAAATGGGAAAACTCTGCAAAGTGCCCCTTCTCACTCAAAACTTGACAGCCAAGTTCGGTCTTGGACATTTCCCCGTAAAAATGAGGCGGGACGACTCCATCGAATGCTCTGTGCGACGTTGATTAGAGCTAAAGCCAAAACGAAAATATAATACTCGCAGAACATCTTCGTCATCCTCTGCAGCTTCGGAGCTAAATACCTTGGCCAAGAATATCTCTACCTGGACTACATAATAGGTATTCCGTTCCTTACATGCTGGTGGTTAGCCTGAAGTTCGAACAAGGACATTATTCTTACATGGAACCACATATCCATCTCCCTGTCGATATAGCCAGCATTGTAAAGGTACCGGAACCCCATTGGAGTGGACATGAATCTGGTGACGTGTTGTCACTCAGATGAATGCAGAGAGCGTTACGTTTAGAACTGACTTCAGCAATAAGGGGTGACCTATTTCACCGAGATGGTCCATCGTTGGTTGCATCTCCACAACAAGCTGGAGTACCTCCATGGCATCGCACGCCTCTTCAAGGAACTGAATGGCCATCTCACATACTTCCGGGGAAGGATCATAAAGCTGCGTCAGAAGAAGCCGCAAACTCCATGAGACCGGGCTGAGTGAATTGCGGATGAGCTCGCCAAGATAATTCGTCGCAAACAGTCGAACTTGAATGTCTTCGGAAGTCAGTGCCTTCGAAAGCACTACACGAGGGTGCCCATCACTAGATATTCGTTATATTTGAGTGTACATGAAAAAAAGGCATGCGAATACGTACATGGTGTAGTCTAGGTTCGTGATCACCGCAGTTATGAGATCTTCACGATTCCGGAGCTCGCTAAGATGGTAGAAAGCAGTAAAGATCTTCGACTTCTCCATGAGCCTGTGGTTTGTGTTAGTAACGATGACATACATACGTCCCTAACATACTCGAGTCCCTCTGGATGCTTGCTGAGAGTACCAAGCATTTCAAAGTAACCGTAGGTCAGGGTGTCCAAGATCCGCGCCTTAGAGAAAATCGGGTCAGATTCGGGAGTACCATTGAACTATCGTTCGGGGTCAGCGTGACAATTTGTAGAAATCGGCATACGCACTGGGTCAAGCTGGGCAAAACTCTTCACAATTTGATCAAGAAAGTCATCCTCCGCCATGAGAAAGCGAACCCCGTCTAAGCTGGCAAGAAGGGTCGTGAGGAGATTGCATCCCAGTCGCACCCATCGGAGATTAGGCTGTCAAGCAACCCTCGCGGGTCAACAGAGAAGAGAGACCTCACGCTGAACTCACCTGTTTACGCGGAAGATCTGAGAAGCGATGTGAAAATGGGTGAAAGAATGACATGAGGCGACGCATGAAACGCGAAACTTTGATAGCTTCCTCCAGTCGTTTGGGATTTAGGAGTGGTCCGTCAATTAATTCTTGGAGTATGTCAAAGTTCCACTTCGTATTGTCCTTGGTGAGCATGACCTGGAAGATGCTCTCACAAAACTGAAGCTAACATTTGCACATGAAGCCATTCACCTGTGTCTCAAGCAAGTATGATTGGAATGTTTTGTCGTCCATTTGCATGCCTATCTTGATCTTGCTCTGCTCCACTTGACGCTGTCCTCGACGGACGGCGTCCTCTGCAGAATTGGCTCTGAACAAGTACATCGTTGTGGTGCAACGTGTATGAGATCAAAGTAAGGCTAACCTCGGTCTCGTACCCTTCACATTAGGTTGCAACCTTGCACGATTACGGTTAAAACTATCGATCGCGGATATTGTTGACGTTCCGATAATCCTATGCTCCCCACGATTATAATCCGATGCGAGATTAAAGACGCGGGGAACAGCCTGTATATTTGCCGCAATGGTTAATGGCAAGACTCTATTAGCCATCTGCATGACTTCTGCCATGAGTAGAGTGGCCTTCCGCGTCAGACTGGACCCAATGGTGCTCTCTTCTAGCATGCAAGTTAGTGCCTAATAATAACATCAGGATGTGCTTCTTTCAAAGAGAGTGAGATGTGATTACATCTAGCAAACCCGCATTAGTGAAGACCAGAATTAGGAGAGCAATGTATTGGTCAGTCAGTTTCAGTGTTCCGGGAGACCGCTCTGGTAATTTGTTTTCACCAATACGCTCAGGCAAATTCCGCGGTTTACGGTACACTACAAAGCATGACTTTGGATTCCACGAAACGATAGAATCAGGTTACTCACTCGTCAAACGACGTCCATCGATGAAGGTCTTGTACCATTCAGGGGCTTTGATATTGAGAAGATCGAAGAACATATCGAGAATGATTTCCTGCATTTTCGTGAGTACTCGAGCGCCTAGAGAGAATATCGATGTACCCTTGTATCAAGAGAGGGTATCCGCAGTGTGTTAACAATGGATTTGATCGCTCTCTGATCTTCCATGCAGAAATACATCAGCCCTAGCCTAGTGTCAGCTGTGAGAAGAACAAATATTTGTAGTACCAACCACTCCAAGTCCGTAGCATAAGTTCTATGACCTTTGTGCAACTTCTCATGCGTTCTGCGTGATCAGAACCTCGTCCGTAGGCATCGGTCACCGCCAAGAGTGCAATCTTGGGGAGTTATTTATGGGGAACGAAATCCTGGGCTTTGAAACATACCTCAACATCAAGACCCAGTCTCAGGTAAGCACGAGTGCGCGGGGAGTCGATAATGTGAAGGAATGTAGCTGCAAGGATGGGTCCAATCTCAACTGGGCCCTCGCCAAGAGCATGGAGAAGGAACCGGATACCGCCTGTCCTTGCAACCAGATCGATATCAAGCAAACCTAACGTCGAGGATGCAGTTAGGACGTGGCAACAACTCACTTATGATCCTGACGAACTCATCTCTGCCAACGTTTGGACGCCTATTTGCCTAAATGGATCCTCTGCATGCTCAGCAACGGCGACAAATGCTCGCATTATTGGCTCGGACAATGGAATCAATGTTGACCCAGTGTTTCCCCGTCTATCACGTTTTTCGGATATGATTTCGACCACAGCACGGATGAGCTTGATGACTTGTTCCCTCTCAACAGCATGTTTGTTGTCGCGCGCCAGCGACCTAGAAAAAGTTTACATGCAGTTTTGAGCCCGAAGTGAACAACACCACTTTACTATGAACCATTCCAAAGGCTGATGGTGCAACTCCTCTGCCGATGCGGAATCGACCAACGAGTGGCGGATAAGCCTGTATGCCGCCGCGCGACAATGCTTTGAAGATCGGTCTGAAAGGGATGGTATCACACTTGCACATTTTGTGAGCTGGCACATCCTGAGGGCAGGCAAAGATGGGACTGACGCTTGGACCAACTCAGACATGCTTAATTCGTAACGGACACGAAGATTGCGTTGGAGAAGATTGACTAGTTTATTCATGACGTCTATGCGCGCTTTGTCAGGTTCAGAGTTCGTGGGGCCGGTAGAAGTGCTCGATGATGACACCATCGCTGAGGCGGGTAGGCTCGGGCGAGGAGGAATGGCAAGTGACTTGAGATAAGAGTTTGCCTGGTTCAACGCGGTACGAAAGTCATCTAATAGAACTATTGGATCGGATCAGGCAGTCGTCATCAAGGAATGATTACCTCGATCCCTGTCATCGCTGTCTGCTCTGAAGCGGACGGTGGATGATGGGGCTTGTCCGGCGAACTTGCGCTTGGCTGTGGGTCCAACGCCATTCCTTCTCCGTTTGCCACGTGAGGTTTCTTGGAGGAGACCGGTGGGAATTGAGAAAGGATATGTGGTTGAAGTTGTCCTCACCTTGTTCGATTCTCCTGGTGAGTATTTCTATCTCGTTTGTGGCCATCTCCAGTTCTGACTCGACCTGCATTCGCATAGTGTCCTTATGGGACCAAGTTCAGCGTGATTCAGTGCGACACATGACCAGCCCCTACGGTGATGGGGAGTTTGAGGAATTTCTCAGCTCCTTCCTTGATGCGGTTCTCCCTCTCAAGGAGAGCTGTGAGCGCCTCTAGCTGCAGTCGCACTCGTGACGCGCTCTTTGCTGCACGGTGTATATGTGCGCACCTGATCATCAGATGGTCTGTTCGTGTTCTCCGTTTCCTGAGACGCGCTGTTGGAGGTCAAACCGGTTGACTGAGAAGAGAAGGAGATGTTGGACTGATGAGCAAGCGCAACTCCTGACGAGTCGTAGACGTCATTGTTCGCTGGCATGAGCGAGTGAAACACAAAAAATCCGTTGGATCAGGGTAGAATCCCCAGCTCGGCTTTCCAGGCCGGAATCGGAAACAGTCACGCAAAGGGACATATTACATAATATATCCCGGTAAATTCCGTAAAACTGCAAAAACAAGGTTCAAGCCACAAGCTTCCAATTCCCTGATACACCATCCAGCCCACAACGCGCTCGACAAGTCCCCAAGATGGGTACGTGCGACTCTGATATGCTACCAGTGCACTCCCCTGACCATCTATTCCTCCAGTCCGCTACGCAGCCGCCGCCCTCGCCACCAACCCCGAAAAAAGTCCGTTTTCCGTACGGTTCACTATGTCAATCTGACCCTATCATTTCACATTCTTACAGCCGCCCGTGCCCGTGGCGAGTACCTGCGCACACACTTCAAGAACATGCGGGAGGTTTCCGCTGCCCTCTCAGGTGCGCTCATGATCAAACGAGCATTATCCACCGAAACTAAGCGGATCTGCCAGGAATGAAATTGACCAAGGCATACGCCTACCTCGGCGATGTCGTGGAGCACAAACAAGTCATTCCCTTCCGTCGTTATTCGGGTGGCGTCGGTCGTGCTAGCCAGGCCAAACAATTCAAGACGACCCAAGGTGGGTTTCGTGGACGGAAGGAAATCACAGCCTGGCGAGAGATCTGACATCACTACCTAGGTCGCTGGCCCGAGAAATCTGTCAAATTCATCATGCGCCTCTTGAAGAATGCCGAGGCCAATGCTGACGCGAAGAGCTTGGAACTCGAAGAGCTTATTATCAAAAACATCGTCGTCCAGCAGGCACCCGTATGTTTCAACGAGTCCTTATCCTATAGTCAAGCTGTTAAACATATAACTTGCTTAGAAAACCCGCCGCCGCACGTATCGTGCACACGGTCGCATCAACCCCTACCAGGGTCACCCTTGTCACGTTGAAATTATCTTGGGAGTCTCGGGCGAGGAGGTGGAGCGGAGCAAGGACAAGGATGCGGTCGTCACTTCAACTTTCTCATCGTTGAACCGACGTCAGATTGCAAGGAGACGAATCGAGGCTGCCCGTGCATGATTCCACACTCCCTCGGCATGATATGACAGGGCAAGTACTGCTGGCATCCGAAAGTCGCATATGGTTACGTACGCAAATATGCATATATGCTATGACTCCAGACACGGTCTCCTCGGGCGTTACGAACACGTTTCATTGAGCACAGGGGATGATGAGCGGTGTAGATCATATTCGGAAAAAATACATAAGATAATGATAATGAAGCGACGCTCCCAGCGCAAAAAGAATCGCGGAATAACTTTCTTATACTAAGGAAATATGGCGGACAAATTGGATTCAAAAAAAAAAGGGAATGGAAGAAAGGAATGGAGTTGGGTCGATTTAGAAAGCCCACCACGCCTGCGTGGGGATTAATAGAAATCTCTGGCGTTTCATAGTTGACGACTGCATGCAAAGGTTAACGGTGAGCGATTGGCTCCTGTCCAAGTCCTGCTGTAATTGACGCACCAGTTGTTGTATATGCGTCTTTCCCATTCCGCTTCAGTGCCACCGAGGTACTCAGACAATACGTGTTCCAGCCAGTTACAAACGTAATCAACACGCATGATTCTAAACGGGGTGTGACATTTCTCCATCGCTACAAAAGAACTGTCAGCAACCGCCGAATGCGCCGAAGGTGTGAAACAAACCCCTAACAGCCCACGTTATTGGGCGATAGCGTTTCAGGTTTATCAGGCGAGACTCAGGAAACGCTGGGTGCTGGTCGTATGGCCCCGACCCGCATCCACGCGCAACTTCCCGGATGAAGAGCACTGTCTCGTGTGTCAGGCGTGTCTACACACTGTAGGCGGGAGAGTGCTCACTCATTCCAGGGAGGGCAGGACAACAACAGCTTTGCACAGCTTGCTTATAACCTGCCATATGATGGTTTTCCCGCGTATAAAAGTCTCTTAGCATGGCCCTCATGTGCTCATGAGCTGGGCTCAGCTTTAATCTCTGGCAAGCAGGTGAGGATAGATGAACGGTGTCTGCCGGATAAAACTACATACCGTAATGAAAGGAAGCACAGTTGGACGGTCACAGGCGAGGGCGATCAGACAGGAGGCCGAGAAGTTGCGGAGCTCGTGGCATTTCTGTCCCTTCGTCAACAAGTCCGTCGCTGATTCATCGGGAAAATAAGCTTACAGTGGCAAGCTCCAGGAAGAATTCAGCCAGTTCGGTTCGCCTCCGTACCGATTTAGCGGCCCCGATACTAGCCATGACAAAGCGATGCACAGCTCTTTCGTAGGCCATGAAATTAGCCACTTTGCGCGCAACCTCGGACGTGGGTGGATCGTCGTCACCGTTTCTGATCATCAGATACCGAACCGCGTCTTCAGGCTCGAAAGCACGATACTTTTCCCACAGCAGGAGTGTCATTTGAAGTGCCAACATGGCATGCCCTCCAGGAGAGTGAAAATGCTCGAGTTTAACTCTGGAAAAGTCGTGTCTCATCATTGCTTTTTTCTCCCGTGGTTCCCAAGTACTGCTGAGCAGCTCTTGTCGGTATTTTGCTTGTGCGTGTGCAACCGTTTTTTCCATTCTGAGTCCCCTAGAATTCTCGCCGGCGCAAGCACGTTGGTGCAACGAAGAGATCAGCTTCGAGGAAGCTGCCCGTGGTATGTCCTGTGCCAAGCGAGAGAAGGCGAATTGAGTCAGAGGCGTTAACACCTCTGCATCCTCCCCTCGCCAATGAAGGTCCACCCAGAGGTACAATAGCCTCGCAATGCGCATCTTAACCTGCATAGAATGTGATCGCGCCATGGAAGGGGATTGACAAGGTAGAACTTCGTCGTATCTGGCAGCGAGAGCGTAGAACGTCTCTTTAGGGCTCGAGAAAAAGCGGAAACATAAGAAAAACACATCGACAATCTCGGCGTCGCTGTCAGCGTCGGGGCTTGTCATATACCGCACGAGGGCTTTGACAGATGCAAGCTGAGCCAGCCCGTTACGATCTTTCCACAGTTCCGTAACATCTTCAGGATGGGGTACTTTGCCAACAGTCGGGTCGATGGAAACGGGAAATTGCGCCAACGAGTTACGGATATTGATGGAAACATGTACATAACCACACGCTAGGTCGTCCGAATCGCTGTTGACAAGTGTGCTAGAAGCGGCAGAATCGAGACCAGTCAGGTCAAGGCGAGATGGCTTCTTTTTCACTCTGCAACGAAGGGGAAGGGGCTTGAGCAGCGCAGAAACTTTGGATTTTTGCCGCTGATCGAATGCGTCCGTCGAGTTTGATGTATAAGTTACCGCCTTCAAACCAAGTTGGTAGCCCTCCACGGAGGAATGTGAGACCGTCGCCTCGAATTTCGCTGCGCCTCGTGTAAGGTTGTCCTCGACAGGAATTTGTGGTAAAGGTTTTAATTGTGCTACTTCGTAGGCGGCAGCACTCAAAAAGCCCTTGAGACCTGACATCGTCATGTCAAGAAATTGCATGGCAACGTGGATCGCCTCCCGACGAGATGTCGGTCGGTCATGTAGCGGTATATGGCTAACGTGACCCAAGAACATATCTTTTGAGAAGTTAACACCACTCAATGCAAGATGGTACTTTGGACTGGTGGGTACATGCTGGGGAAGATGGACCATAGAGTGCAGGATCGCATCGAGACAGTGACAGAACACGGGGGTAAGTGCGCGTAATGCATTGATATCCTGTGACTCGGGGATCCTGCGAAGGAGCGAGAATGGTGCCAAGATAGCGGGGAAGGTCTTCTCCAGGTCGAACTGAGGGACCGTACTGCCAATGTTAAAGATACCCGACGTAGGCGGTGCAGGCTCGTCGCTGTCGATGCTTTCAGTTTTCGCACCGGGTGTAAGTTGAACCAGGTGTGGACGTGCAGCCCTCATGCGCGCCAGCGAGCGAGGGTTATGCAGTAGAGCCATGGGTGACAAGAGATGGCGATCAATGCAGACGGGACTCTGTCATATATTCGCCCTGATTCCAAGGTCAGCCCACGAGTCCACCGAGGACAATAGGCGGATGTTTGAAGCGATTCGACCATTGTTTTGTGGAACGAGTTTGTGGTGGTGGGAGTCAAGGTGGAGGTCCACAGCTGTTACTGTATTGGGTGGATGCCAAAGCGGGAGCAAAAGGTCGTAATATTGGTGCCTCATGCGATGACCATCCTCGACAACACTGGCGAATCCGAACTCGTCCAGCTCTTGAATACTATTCAAGAACTTTCGGAACAGCTCGCACAAAACAGGTCTCTTTCTATAACGCTCCATACCTCCGCAGGGGCTGTCAAGGTCTGTACCTTGCCCACTGGGCTTGTTGATATTAAATCAGCATCCACAGACTCAGGCTGCTCACTCTCAAACCGGCTTCGTGTTGAGGAGGTGCGTCTGAACTGGGGGAGATCGGACGTATACATACTCATTGTTTATAGGTTCAATCTCGACAAGCCTCAAGGTATTTGTATGAACGAGACGTGGCGTGAACTCCTGGCTTACTTGAAGCAACTTGTGCTTGTGACTGTAGATGTCTACGATGCTGAACTCGAGCGCATGAATGCATCTCTTGCGGCCGAGAATCAGGGTTTGCTGCACGACAACAAACAGCTGGGTGTCCTCATCAAAGAGTACGAACAGACATTGGAGAGTGTTATGGGTGCTTTCCGCACGAGGGCTGTACGTCATTTGCTCCCTTGCCACATGCTATATCTGACCACACGTCTTTGTGCAGCGGGATGTCCAGGAACACGAACTCGCATTGATTCGTGAATATGAAGAAAGGCTCCTCGCCAAGGAGTCCGAGAATCTCCTCTGCACGCTTTCATCGACTACCGCAGAATCAATTTCCCTGGGACGCCTATCGGCCACGTTACGCTCACTCTTTCGTGTTCTGAACGGTGAAGACGTCCCTTGCCCATCGTCTTCAAGACCACCTCCTGAAATCAACAACTCGCCGTCGGACGACTTTGAATTCGGACAGCGAAAGGATGACGACTGGGGCTTGGAACGAGAGTGCGAACTTTCACGTCTAGAGCGTGAAAATGCCGTCCTAAGACGTCTGCTTGGCTTTGATGTTCGGGAGCCTGAATATTCAACTGGATCTGGATCTGGAGGAGCCCATTTTGTTGATCAACAGAGACCGTCGATTCCACGACACAATGAAGGAACAATTCAAAAGAAGATGTTAGGTGGAGCGCCTGGCACTGTCGGTCCGTATGGGACGTATAAACGGGGTGCTGCGAGACCAGGGTAGCCATCACTGCTGACTTGATGCTTTGATGCCACTCTACTTTAGATGATTTCTGCCATCCTCTAGCCACTGGAGTTGTATATCCCCACAGATAGGATACATGTTTACATTCTTCAAGTTCATGCACACACACGTTTGTATTGCATATCCTACAGATTTTTATTCCCGCCATTCAGCGGGTTCTGTCGTTTCTTAGGTCTAGGGGTCTCATCTCCAAGTGATATGATTGACTTCCCTGACAAGTTCGTGGCATTCAAATCAACATTTGGTTGCTAATGAAGGGGAATGAAGTACCAGCCCTTCCTAGCACAGTGCCCGAGAAACCATGAAAGAACTGGATGTCTTCGGGTTTGGGCGCCAATCAAGATCCGACGGGCCTGGATGGCTGCACTCCGCAGTCGTGCAGACAACGCTGGGTGGTCAGGCGGTGTTGTTGCAATTCTGTATTCAAAATCACGAGCGAAGTGGGACCAGGAACGGAGACGTCAACGTGGGGGCATTTGATTCGACAAGGTCAGCACGGGGTGAAACTGGGGTTCTGTGTTGAGCATAAAGTTGACGTTGACGTGGGCAATGTCGAGATTTAATACATCGCGTGACGACCGAATCAGGGCAAGTTTCGTTCGAGCCCCGTCGCGGCGACGACGAGCCCACTTCAACGATGGCGCCGAGCCTCAAGTTCTCGTTTCTGCCCAAACCAGAGCTCGACATGCAGTACGACGGCAATCTATCGGACGAGCTCGTCGACGGCGAGTGGACCAACTTGAAGGCAAGTGTTTAATCCGTCCTCGTCGTGTTCCTATCCACCCCGAGCTGTCCCACGAAGAACTGTGCGGTCGGTTTAACTGCCTGGCGTCGTTCATTTTGCATGCTCGTCGCGTTGCTGGGTGATCCGACAGCCTGAAATACACGCTCCGCACCGTTCCTTCGTGCGGTGGCTATTCGCGAGTCCACTGCCTCTAATGATGCCAACAACTGCTCCACTCATATCTGACTTGTCTCTTGCCAGCTTCGTCGCCACCACCACCACCACCGTCCCACCACCAGTCCCCGTGACCCCTCCCCCGCTGACATGCCCCTCTCCCTTTGCCCCCAGTCTTGGCTCCCCCATGCGACCAACGCGAGCAATGCTACACTCATCAGCGCACACGCTTCAAGCCCCAGAATGAGGGACAGGGACCACTCCCTTGGTAACGCCGACCCGAGCCCTTTGGGTTTCGGGAGCAGATACGGTCACAGTGAGTGTCTGCTTCTTTGTCTCCATCTCTGCGGGATCGACGCGGAGACAATAGCTGCAGAGCCCTCACGCTCATGTTCTATCGTCTCACGCGCTGGCAAACGCGCCCGCACGGTGACAGAGCATGTCTAGTATCTCAGATCCTAGTTTTCCCGATCACTCAATCCTCTCCCCCTCCCTCGTTTTCGATAAAGATGCCGATAACGTTGGCTCCAAGCGTTCAGATTCTTCCCCCTCAGCCACTACATACGACTCTTCTTCACCTTCTACCCCTTTGCATTCGCACATACAGCAATACTCGTCGTCATCCCTTCCGTCCAGGCATCGCACGAGCTTCCTGTCAGTTGCCTCCGACGCTCTCAGTCTTCGTAAGAAAATCGGTTCTGTCTCTCGAAAGAAACCAAGCTTTCACTCCGTACCCCACGCAAGTAATATCATGCCAGGGGTCATCGAAATCAATGCCCATAACAATACAACTGTCACTTCAACCATTGGTGGCACAACTGCACACAGAGACTACGAGCGCGAGGAGCGCGAACGGCTACGGGATGTAGCCGCACAATCGATTGGGCTCGATCCAGAGCTTATGCACCACCCGTGCAAGTCGGCGAGTCGTTCATCGCTGGATTCTCCTCAAAGTTCGCCCCAACCTGCACGCATACCGCCGTTTCCTGCAACATTGGCTGCACTCCATCCTTTCACGGAATTGTCTGCGACATTGCCAAAATTTGTTCCACCCTCTTCACTACTCGTCTACGCACTTGCAAAACAGTGGAAGCCCCGTACAATTGTGCTCACATCGCATCCTGTGAGTCAGAAGACCCATGTTCATCTGTTTAAAGGCACCTCAAAGGATGAGAAGGAGGTTGAGAGAGTAGAAGTCACTGAAGACAGCGTCATTTTTGTTGCCGAAGAAAAAGTCGGCGGGAGGGGTCACGTGATCAAATTCTTTGGAAAGGACGTTTCTACGGAGCGGAGTGGGACAATCGGGGAAGAGAGTTCGCGTACTATGTGGTTTTTACAGATTACGGACCCTGCGGAGTCGCAGCGTTGGATTGCGGCGATCAAGAACGCGGTATTGATCCGGAGGTACAGTTTGTTAAGCTTTGCGGTTTCCTGGAGTTCTAACAGGTAGTATAGGGCCGTGCGTGTTGGTCTTGATGTTCCGGCGCGGGTGGATGGAGGAAATGAGCCAAAGGGCGATATGGATGTCATGCTATCAATGCGCCTACAGGGAATTATACCGACTCACCCATCCAAGCCCTCGACTGGCATTTCGCCCCTGTCACCGCCAATACCGACCTCGCCTTCTCCTCCTCCATCGCTTCGTTCCCTGAGGATCAGCATCCCGTCATCGTCATCATCCACCACTGCTATGAAGGGAATATTCTCGGGAACGCGGCCCCGTTCACCTTCCGTTGAAGGCTCACCTACCCTCACCTCTCCACCTGGGCATGGGGAAGACTCCTTTGGTACAGCGGGCACCAGCCTTCTCACCATGCTCCGCACCAAATCTTCCGCAGATTCCGGCTCTTCACCCTCCCGTTCACTTTCTCTGCCAATCCCACATGTGCCGAGACAAGGTTCGCCTGCTCCGAGTCTGCGATCAAACGACGCGCCAGTTGTTATTACTGCATCGGATTTAAAGATATCAAAGGAACGCGATGCACCAGAGTCACCGATTGCTGTTCCAGAAGGCAGTTCTTCCAGTACACCCCCAGGCTCAAACACCCCGCCTATTCCTTCCGTTTCACGCCAAGGCGCGTTAACGTTGTCTCTCCAGCCCCCTCCCAGGAATTGCAAGCACGCCGTCGCAACCATTCCCGCCACTTTTCTACACGAGTCACGGGGAATGTACAAGCAAGCTGGTGGTAATCGCAGTGTTGCAGGGAACTTCGGAATTCCGTCGAGGGACTCTGGTGAACTTACGCCGAAGGGAGCTTCACCCGCGTCCCTTGACTCGTCTAGCTTTTCAGGTGGACAGCCGGGGTCTTTTTCTCCGAATTCGGGCTTTGAGGCACCGTCCCCTTGCGCTGGTGAAGCGCGTGAGAGCGGTGAGAGCGATGAGGTGACAGAGACTCTGCCAGGGAACGGGATTGTTACATCCTCATCATCCCAGGGTGGGCCCGTATCAACGGATAAGCTCGTGCAAAGCACTGCTACCATCAAAAGATGGTCTCGCCAAGGTATTCCCCTTCCGAAGCAGCTCACACCACCCTCGGGACCCCCACCTTCCATTCCGTCTTTACCAGAAAAGGATCATCGTTCCTCGGTGGAATCGAGCATATCCATACCAGTCACTTACACCGCTGACCGTTCTTCCAGTGGCTCATCTTCCAATTCCCACTCTCAGGTTCGAATCAGCCCCAAGAGTGGTTCCTCACTCTCGCCTACATTTTGGAAACGTGCCTCTGGTTCCTCGACGTACAGCACTAGTTCAACAAGTACCTCTGATTCGCGGGGTCGGCGTGGGAGACCGGTGCCCTTTCGTGGTGACTCTTTCCCTTCATCATTTGGTTCGGTGGTCGGTAATGGGGGTTCGTCGAGGCCGATGTCGATGTCAGTTCTTAGCTCGTCACCTGTAGCGCATATTGGAACAACTAAGCGGCGTTCAATGCCGCCACCGCGGCCAGCACCCAATTTTGCACCCCCTCCTGCCCCGACGGTTCTGGAATCCGTGTCAGGGCCTGGTCCCTTGACGATGCCCGCGTTTGTGTCGCAAAAGTCTTTCAGAAGCTCTGTTGCACAGCGCGCCCTGCGGCTCTCTTTGACCTCACCCAAACCACCCCCTTCGTCCGCTCTTCCTCCTCGACCCGACGAAGCTGCATTTGTTCAGGCCCATCGCCGGAGCTCAAGCACTGACACGCCGGATCAATCCATTGCCGTATCATCGTCGCGTCCAACAACCCTCTCGGGAAATTTCAATCCCATCCAATCGACCTCTCCTCCCCCAAGAAGCCTGTCCCTTAGGCAACGTTTGCGTATTCTGAGCACCCCTCCCACTTCGTGTTCTCTTGATGAATCCCCTTCCTCCTCGATGCCTTCCATCCAGGTCAGTACGCTAGATCTCAGCGATGACAACGACGACGACACACCTTATTTTCAATCTCCCAAGCCATTTGGGCTCGGTGAGCATATAATAACGCTGCAGAATGACCCGAGCTTCCTCCAGCTTGAAACCCCTGCTACGCCAACTATTCCCAAACCTCCTCGTAGCCCTTACCGACCGATGCTATCATCATCGAATACGATGAGCGGCTTGACAATTCCGCCGCCCGAGCCAGATTGCAACTTTGTAGCACTCTCCCCTCCACCCCCTCGGAGGGGCTCCAAGCCCCATATCGTCACGATGACACAACCGGAAAAAAGTGAAGTAGAAAGGTCAGAGTCTGCGGAGCAAGAGAGTAAGCTGGTACCACTCTCTCAACGTGGATCCGTAGTTTCGCTTGGCTTCGTGATGACATGATAGATTGTAATACTTCACTGCTAATTTCTTGTATCTTGAAATCACCGTCATGAGCACCCCTGTTGCCTACAATGTAAAGGTAGGTTGCCGGAGGCGCAAATTGAGACGACGAAATTGCAGAGGTAATATTAAGTTAGACGGATAATACTGTGAGCGTGACCGACAAATGCGAGGCTAAAGGAATACGATACATCATGGTCATGCGAAGCTATTCTCTACATCTGCACTGTCTTCGCCCTGCTCCAAGTTCGCGAACTGCAAGACGGCATATGAGCAACAAATTCCGTCAAAAGGTGAAACATCAACTCACGGTCAGGAACGCAGCAGGTCGGTGTTCCTCCGCCCAGAAGAGGAGTGGTGTATCCAGATTCATACTGTACGGCAAGTTGGGCGACCACAACTGAGTAAGACCAATACCGTAGTTCCAGACCTTGCCCTCGGGCACAAGGGTCATACCAAAGATACGATCCGACAGCAAAAGCTGGACACGCTCAGACGTGTTGGGGTTAAAACCCGGCGGATTAGCTGAATTGTCCGTATTTTTACGACCCCACTCAAATCCATTGACAGTCAACGAATGAGCGGACAAAGAGACGGATCCGGGAGTGAACGAAGCCGCGATACAGATCGTCGATGATCCGAATTCGGGATGATCTGCCATAAGCTTCGCTTGTGTCGTAACATCCGTAGGCGATAGGTGGTTGAGCTCAAGCGCTTGGGTCTTGATCCACCCCAAAGGCTCGAGATCTTTCAATAGGAAGTCATCCTTGGGAAGCTGGGCTGGGAGTTCGACGTTGTTGTTGCTACCGCGCTGGGGTACCCAAGCTACTGCCTTGATCTCCTTGACTTGCTTGTTGTCTGGCGGAGAGGCACCATATATGAGAGCAGCAACCTGGGTCCGCAAGTCCGCAGCGGCGATGAAAGCACGCAGAACATTCTTTGGTAGCACGTATGTATACGAAGCGGCGTCGTCTTTCACGTCGTCGTTGGACACATAGATATGTTGAAGACGCAGTGGCAGATGAGTTGCGGAGATGGCACGGACGCGCCAGTCAGATTTACTGCTGAATACCTGCTGCTCGTAGCTCGTTGCTGCAATAGTATCAAGTCATTCAGCGCGGCACACACAGTTGTTAAGATTCACTTACTTGTGACCGTTTGGATGGTGTCACCATGAATGTTGGTCGTTTGGCTAATATTAGGGTGAACAGAACATCCAATAACTATTTCGACGGTAACTCACGTTTGGACAGCTGTGACCTGCCCCTGAGCTTCAGTGCCCTTCTCCAATTCCGCCATTTGTTGGCGTTGTACAGAGGGGGCAACGATCTCTTGTCCAAGAATGATGTCGCGGATCTCACTGGCCGTCAACGACGCAATGTTGACACTGTTACGTTTGCCGAAGTCCTTTGATCAGAAGAGTGAGACCTTACGGATAGTTAACAGTGTGTAACAATGTTACTCACAGCCAGGATGAGGTCCTTCATGGCAACCTCAACCTTGATCCATTCGTCATCTGTCAGAGTTGGCCACACGAAATGGGGTTCCGTGATCGTGGATTTGTCAGGCTGAAGGATAATCTTCGCCTTTTCGTTGTTGACATGCAGTCCACGCAAGAGGAGAATGAGACGAGAGAAAGCAGTGTAGCTAGAGATGGATTTCAACCAGTCATCTATCGAAGATGTAAGATCAATATCATCAATAGTAAATTGGACATACCATATAGACTAAAAAGCACCATTTGCGGCTGCGTAGCGCGCTGCACAAGGTTTATATTTAGCTCAATGGTTTCCAAAGCGACCTAAAACACTTACAAGTATTAAATCACCGAACTTTTCCATCTTCATGCATGCTTGGAAGGGAAGCTGCAGCTCACTACCCTTGATGACAATGTTTGGGAAGTCCAACAGATGCACCTCGAGAGGATCTAGGAAATGAGGTAAGCAAAGTTTACGGGAATGGTGCGTGGAACTTACCCAACATTCCCTTGCGAGTGACAATCACCTGCTTAGGCTGTTCCTCAACAGGCAGAGAGCGAACCAAAGCAGCTACTTCTTCGGCTGTCTTCCATTTTGCAAGCTGACCCAATCGCTTTTGACCGGCCCAGACGCTGGTGTGGATGATTTTCAAGAAAAGTTGCCCTGACCGTGGATTAAAGATAAAGATGGCCCCGTCTAAGACAGAAATAAGCCATCATTGCGCCGAAAGTACGAACCAACTATTTACTAATGGGTTTGGTGGTCAAGTTACCCTCAAAGGTCTTGTGAATCGTGACGCGATAAACGTTTGTGTCGTCAACGAACCCTATATCAAAGGTGAGCAACGTTTGATGCGCCAAGTCCGATGCGCGTACAGATGATCTGGTTCGAGAACAGTTCTGAGTAGTTCTGACTGTTCAAATACGGCTCCGTTGGTTCTGAGGAGTATAGCTGAAGACCTTTGCGTATACGCTCGCGCAAGACATGACAGGCAGGATTTGCCTTCATGATCTTCGCCATAGCTTGTTGAATGAGAGGCTTCATGCCAGGGAACCAATTGCCATATGCCGACCACAAATTGTATGCCAGGTCCATGCCGATCATGACACCTGTAGGAGATGGATAAATGCTCATCGAGTCCGATACCTGAACAACACGTAAGATCCAAAAGCCATACGCACGCAATCATAACCACTTACATAGTCCAAGAACTTTGCACGGGTATACCGCTCGATATCATGCGAGTCAAAGTCACCCCATCGAAGCTGTACATCGATCCAATACTTGTTACTTGTAGTGCCATCCAAGACATCTTTGTTCTGTACCAAGAAATGAGCTTTCGTGTAGCCATTCCAGGAGTAAAAACTGACATCGGTCACAAGGGATGGGCGAGTGATGTTCCACTTGTACGCAGAGAACAACAGGATGTCGGCGCATGACGAGTTCATCTTGTAACTCTTACGAGGGTGGATTGTTTCCTTCTGGACTGTCTCGATCTGCAAAGGTTCAAGCTCCTGGTCAAACACCTGACACAGGTCCATGACCACGCTCTCATGAACTACAAAATGTCATTAAGTGAAGCCAATTCTTGAGGTAAAATGCGACCTTACTCTTCTGCCACAAATGAGCACGGAAGATCTGGATTAAGCTGATCTTGAGTGTAGGAATCTTGCCGTGCATGAAGATACCAGTCAAGTCAAGTTGGACCTGGAAACCAACGTAAACGTTCGCGCGGTTGATCGTTGGGCTCCACCATAGAGTGAATCGACGGTTTGGAATTTGGTTCAGACCTGATCGCTGGGCATTCGTGAGCTTCTTGTATCGCATAGACTCCTCAAATCCAGATGCTTTCTCCCAGAAAAGACCCTCCCAAGTGGGGAAGTAAGTGCCTTTGAACAGCGTGTGCTCGAGAATCCCTTCGACACCGCCGAGAGCGGCGATAACATCGACCCGGTAATTGTTGAGCTGCCATAGCTTTCCGTCATGCCTCTGCGACGTCCACCAGAAAGGGTTGCTGTAAACAGTCAGTCGAGTGTGAGCGACGGAAGGAGGGTGACGCACTGTTTCAACAGCTGATATTGCTTCCAGTCAGTACGCACGCGCCAACCACGATCATAGGCCAAACTTGAGAAAAGTCGTCAGTGTGGCACGAGGACTGAGTTTGAATGACTTACGTGTGCCGATCCTTCTGGAATAACGTGTTAATGCGAGGAATACCTCTGTCCCAACTGTCTTCCAGATCCTCTAGAGTCAGACGACGGTTCTGTGCGTTTGCCTCTTTTCGTTTCATGGAGTATTCAGACCAAACACGTGCCGAGTCCAAAAACTCGGCCTCCCATGGCTGGAGATAGCGATACAGGTTGGGAATCAGCTGATCTTCCTCATGAGACATACCGGCACGGAAGTGCGTGACCCCGACGTCAGTCTGCTTCGACCAACGAAGATCACTTTGAGGAATCAGAACATGGCCCATGGATAACATTCCGAGACCACCAAGTTCCTTGGGTGTGTAGAACACAACTGGGGGGAAGCGCGACGGCATTTTACTGTTCAGGCCAATTTTAACCCGTGTTTGGATCTTGTTCTCTGCCTTCACCAGCGCGTCGAGCAACTCATTCGTATGAATAACTGCTTCTCGATAGTAAGTCATGAGACCGATAAGGGCAGTGTTCCACTTGTTAACGATCTTGGAGAAAGTCGTAGAACCGGAACTCATCAATACTTGTCGGATGCGATTGTTGAATTGTTGGACGCCTGTGAGAAAATCAACTTCAGTTTCTCAAAGGAAGATTTACGACCCAAGTACCTTCATCTGACACGCGAAGGAAGGCCTGCGCGGTGCGCTCCTTCGTCTGCTCATTTGTGAGGTTCCAAACTGCATCCTTCAACGAGAATTGTTCCCCGCCCATTGTCCTGATCTTCGGCAATATGCGAACCTCAAACCCACACATGGAGAACAGAAGCTGAGGGTTATTCTGGGAGTAGACGCTGACAAACGTGTCCTCCCATTCGATGGTCGTCAAAGACCTGGGCAAACTTTGCTTCACGTTCCAGAAGACAGCTCTGCCGAGGTTGACGTCGTGCTTGATAAGCCTCATCCGACAGTCACGGGGCCAACAGCGTTTATTGTTGTAACCAATGACGTTGTTGTTCGTCGGATCTGGGTTGGCACTCAAGTAACGTTGAATGAGATCTCGGGCCTCGTCGGCTGTGAAGCGGAAAAGAATGTGCAGTCTGTCGACGTAGCGGGAGTACAGTCGAATCGGGTGTCGCGTTTCAGTAGCAGAATCGCGGTACTGCAAGAAGTTGTTTGGCATCTGAGGCGGTCCAGCCATTTCACTGGCCCTCTGAAGTCCCAGGATCAAGAGATCGAGCACGAGGCCATAATACTGGAAAACAAAGGCAGAGAATTGGAGACCACGGATGAGTCCGTACGCGTTGGTATGCGCCATATCCTTATATGTCAAAACTGAGTAAGAAATATTAACATCAACCGCTACAACATAAGATTCGCAATTACCGGTGTTGTTCTTCGCGGTTATGTAATCTGCCAAGTTATGATCCAAGATGAGGCGAAGGAGGCGGTTAAGAAGCGTCAAGTCGATCTTCTCATACACCTTGGAGAACACCGTTTCCATCATGACATTGCACTCGCCCTCGCCGGTCTCCCAGATGTCAGTTAAGTTGTTGATCCCTTGACACCACTTATACACAAGGAGAGGAGGCGGCTCAGTATCAGCGGGCTTAATCCAAGCGGGGAACAATCCTCGCTTGTCCGCTTCGAAGAACAAGAATTGGTCGAGGTACTGTACCAACAATCCGTCAATGACCGAACGCAAATCAAAGACTTACTTACAGCATCAGTTATCTTCTCTACAGGCTCGATATCGTAGCAAGGAATCAATTTGTCATAGGTATCGAAGAACTCGATACCTGACTCTTTGAAGGCACGTTGTGTAAGAAGTAGACGTTTGATGCGCGACAAGCCTATCATTGCGTAAGATACTCTATTACCACCAAGATTGGAAAAACGTGACACACATTCATGAGGGTTGTCGTATGCTTGTTCAATAAGAGCGAGTTCCTCACGTTGCGACTGATTGAGTCGTCCCTTGACCGAATAAGCCTCCTTCAACTTCTCGAGGGCTAAGACCAAAAGTTTGGTATCATGCTTGTACGATAAGGGTCTACATCCGCGACGTGAGATGTAACCCCAGATCCATAAGGATTAACTCACGGAAATGGAATAGGGGCAAACTTGCGACTTTCCAGCCAGTGAACAGTCGCAGTGTATATGGCAACAGCCTCCTCGGCACTGATGTAAGGGCCGTCCTTGAGGTAACCATGCTGTCGTTCCTGTTCAGCTTTGAGGTAGAGACCTAATCTGCCGTCAGAGTAGCGATAACATGAGACAATACACTACTTACGAGTGAGTCGACCCAAATTCTTCTTCACAACCGCCTTGTCGACCGTGGCACCACGCCGAATGCGTTCTCGGTTATAATGAGCAACACTGGAAAAAGTCATGCATTTATAAAAGTCATTCACCACCTTGAGAAACAAAAGACCTACGAGCACCACCAATCAGCCTTACTCTTGATGTACCGCAAAATGATATTTTCAATAGCGGTCGGCATTCCTGGGACCTTCCAAGGAATATTTGCCTTCCAACACCGCCAAGCTTCGGACAAGTGCTGAAGAATCGTCTTGGCCTTGTTCTGCTTGATGGACTCCGGCATCATGTCCAAGATATCATGCATAACAGCCGCACGGAGCTCAAGGTCATAGTGCGACTCCACGCGCTGTTTCGTTACAGTTTTCGCGATACCCTTGCTATTACGACCCTCAAACTGGCGAGCAAGAAGGTTTCCAAGCCAACGTTCCAGAAGTGGGACAATACCACGCATGAAGAAGAGCCAGACCCGCCAACCGGGTGCCCAGAAACCACATCCGGGCCCTTTGCCGACAGGACCCGTGTTGAAGCGATAGTAGATCAAGTGTTTCAAATCCTTGGTCATGCGTACTTGTCTCATCAACTAAGATGACAGATTAGCTAACAAAGAGATCACGACGTCATAACAACTGACCTTGTACTTGTAGCGGTACATACCTGTAAGGGCACCAATATGAGCGAAGATATACTGTAAGGCATCAGCAAGCTGGAAAGCATCAACATTGCCGAGCCGGAACTGGACATGTGCATCAACGACAAGCTTCGTGAGCCGCAGGATTTCGCGACACAAGTGGAAAGCATTTCCAAAGCGAGACTTCTTGCGCTCTTTGGTTGTGAGCGTCTTAACAGGCTTCAAGTTCATGTTATAATCGAGGTGAAGATAATTCAGATTCTATAACATGGACATCAATGAGGGATCACATTGGACGTTAGAAACCTAGTTACCTTGCGATGAATCAACAAATTGAGCATGTTGTAACCTTGCCTACAGACTTGCAAGCCAGCTTCAACCCAATCAAGCCTTGTCGTTTGGAAAAATTTTGTTGCCTTCAATTGTCGAAATAGGTTCTTTTTCGTCATAGCCCTCTCTGGACGACTCTTGAGTTCGTTCAAGACATAGCACTTGAGCAATTTCTGGTACGAAACGCGAACTTTCACAGGTTGATTGGGAGGACAGTGCTCAAGGTACCAGTTCTTGACCAACGGGATGTCTTGTGCACGCCTCATCCGGCCAGAACGGCGGTTGTATGGATCAGGGGCCCACCACAAAGCAATGGCATCCGCTGTGAGGTCATTTTCTAAAGGCTTCTCCTCCAAAAATGGTTGCACTTCTTCAGGAAGCTCAAAGTCGTCTTCATCAGCACCGTTGGGGCCAAAGATTTTGTCCTCGTGGGGAACAAGAGGAGCATTCTTGGGGTTTGCCCCTCGGAGAGATATGGGGTTTATGAGGGGATCGAAGTAAAATGCGGGCAAGTCTGGGTCGTCCGTGCGAATGTAGACGTTTTTGGGTACGTGGTACGGGGACAGGTGGACTGACCGAGGCAACGAATTATACAGATGAGGAAACGCAACTTTGTACTCGGTGCGGATTTGATTCCGGATGATCACCTTGCCAATATCGTTGAACTCGTTCCAATCTTCGTCGAACGTATCCATATCGCGGTAGAGCGGCTCGAACTTGGGCCCCCCGGGGATAGCCATGTTGAGTGCCTTGGCTGTGAAAAACGACTTCTTGTCAAACAAGTAAGTCGCATTGCTATCCGGACGGTCCGATAATAAAGTACGTCCAAGACGATAAAGGTTCGCCATAACTGGGAGTGTGAGTGACCAATAGCGGTACGAGGAACCATTGACGGCGAGGGTGTCGACAAGCGGTTTAGGATCATAAAACCAGTCGATGATTGGAGCGTCTTCGTCAGAATCCAGCTCTAATTGAATCGCCTCTAGAGGCTCGACATCCAGAACGTTGTCACCATAGTCGAGGGGTGGTTCTTCATCGTCAAAAGGAGGGAAACGCATACGCTTGAAATGTCTACGGTCACGTTTTTCTCGGCGCATCGCAAGCCACATGGTACTCCACTGTGCATGATAAACGGGTTCGATGACGCGGGGAATCTCGTTCACAAAGGTGATAGCACCAGTGATATGATAGAGGACGGGGACTTCGCGGACTTGCTCCCAAGGGTAGGGAATGTTTTCAAGAAGTTTCATGACAGCGTGGGGCACGTACTTGAGCGCACCAAGATGGACGCGTTTGTCGTTGCGGAACTTCCTGTTGCTCATATCTCCGTGGTCCTTGATAATTTTCCGGACGTGCTCGGGAGGCAGGTCCTACAGCACATGTAAGCGATAAGGGAGCCGACAGGCGAGAGTGTACACACCTGTTTACCCATATCAACGTAGCCTCCTTTGCGTTTTTCGCCATAGCGTTTCCTTTGCATCGAAACCCATTTTTGCGATTTTTGCACAAGCATTTCTGGAGGCATGCGGGAGGAGGCTTGCTGACTGAATCCCGGTGGTGGAGGCATACCCGGTGGTGGGGGCGGCATGCCCGGTGGTGGGGGAACAAACGCAGCACTCATCGTCGATGTTGAGGGCGCGAGAAAGAGTCCTTGGCTGACTAAGGACGTGCTGCCCACAGCTTTCAAGCTCCGACTCTGTAAGTAAGCAAGGATGGCACAGCGAGCGCGGAGTGTAGGGGGCCTAGCGTGCAAACTTCAGTTGTTTACCCCAGTATAGCTACGGACTCAACCTCTCCCCCTCAAACGAAGTGTGTCTACCGCAATGAAAAGGGAGCAAAAATGTACCAAAGAACAACTGAGACTATCTGAAAATGATTGAGTACGGATGAATACTCGGCGCGTCCCGAAGCGTTGCGCTCGAGCGGTTACCCGATGATATGGAGTCCCTAGTCGCCCTCGACCAATTCCAGCGCTGTCGCACCTTGGGAACACCTCCCTCTACTGTACCACCATTTCATGGTATCCGTCGTATTCAATCGCTCCAACTCGCACGATATGGTCGTTACCTGGCCATATGACCTGGTAACTTCACCTGCTTCGACGAACACTTCTAGCTCGGGATTTGAGTCATCCTCGTCGATACTACGGTCGATCTACGTGCTTGATAGGTCACCTGAGACACTTTGTAGGTGGTCTGGACGGTCCGAGTACGCTCGTCGTTGTATACTTGTACAGTTCTTGCTGACCCCCTCATCTCCAGCTAGCGTCTTCGTATCGACTCGTTTGAGTCACCACGCGCCGTTCGTTGCACCGTCCATACCGCTTAATCTCCCATCCTGTTTGACGCCGTCTCCATCGCTCTGGCGTTCCAGATCGTCCTCACTGCCCCCCGGCTTCTCTCGCTTGCCTACACAGCCTCCTGGCCCTCTACATCGACTTGATAGGTTATCGTCGACACGTCGCTTCCCATTCCCTTCATAACATCACAGGTCACTTTGGTGGTCTCCTGGCACGTCTACGTTGCTGCCTACTTCGTTCTGTACAACCATGCATACCGCTTGTGCGCTCAACCTTCACGCCTTAGTACGCCCGCTCTCCTCGTTGCGCGGTCGTTCGGACGGGTTAAGGGTGACGGGAAATGGTCTAGAGATGTTCTAGCTAAGCCCTCTTCACCCATCGAGACACGCCTACAATTTCCTACAGCGGGCTCAGACGAGGCCCGAGCCCGCCATCCCTGGCCGTGGCTTAATACATCATTATTCTGAGCGGGACTCCAGACCTGAAACTCCCAATCTCGGAAGACCGACGGCATCGGCGGCTCGCCTCTGCTTGTGAGCTTTTTTTTCCTCCTATGCTTGGCGTAGACCTCCAGGTTTTATTTCTTCAGTTGATGAGTTCGGGTCTGGGGGTCGGATAGCCCATACCGCTGTCGAATTACAAGCACAATGTTCTACAAACTGGCATTAATTTCTTGTCTTCTGTCTGGATACACGAATACCCATTTCGAGGTTTGCATCATAGGAGCAGGATGATATCATATGACTCGAGCAAAGAGTTGGTTTGTTCTATCTCTATATCGATCACACTTTGTGTGCCTCGCAGATGACTCGAAGCTCAGACCACCGTGTATCACTTAGGATGGTTTACAAAATGTAGTTGCAACAGTGGCAGTGACACCTTATCCGACTGGCCGACAAACGCCGTAATTGCCGCTTAGGGGTAGACAGGGGTGAATACCTGGATCCTGATTAGATAGCGACTCACTAGCAACCATATTCGCAAGGTAGTCGCAATCTTGCGTGACCTGGTGTATATATAATACTACTCTGCTTCGCCGCAGTCACGAATAAATACATCCACCGCTCGGACAGGCAATAGATCTCACACCACATAGCTGGCTTGGATCGAATCTAATCCGTCACTCGCACTGTCTGTCAACGTTTCAACTTCCGGTGCACGTTCGATGTCTCTCCCTCGTCTAGGAAGAACAAGCTGTTCCGTGTTATGTTCTGATGACATTCTCGCCATGGTCAGCTGATTTACCTGCTTAATGTTTACGGCTCGTAAATGAAGCTGACGAGTCGGTAGCCAACGGCCGTCTTTGGGCAAGGTGAACCACGGCCTCAAGCTGGGCTAATTGCGAGGTGGTCATGCGATCCTTTGTCACCGGTACCCCAAGATTGTGATCGCACGCCCAATTGAGTGATCCCTTCATGTCGCCTTTGGACAAAGTGAGGTCCCGTGGCACACGCGTGAGATGACAGGCTTTTTCTCAGCTTATCCGTGGAGCTAACTTGGCCCTTGGTTCAGTCTTCCTGGCTTCTGGCCGTCCATTTGGATCATTTGCAGTAGGGGGTGTCGCTTACCTCAGCATCACTACCCCGTTCCTGTTTGCCACATGAGTCGCTCTACGGCCCTGCCAACTGATAAAGGAAGCGCGATTCGTCACAACGTGTCGCTTGGCAATCCTACCAAGAACCCCCACAGCACGTAGCTCTCCCTTTTCACCATGGGCGACGCAAGTGCTACAGTTCACATTTTTGATATCAGAAACTGCCAAAATGGCGCGGATAAACCCCCGCATGACCTCTCCGACATTATCGTTAGGGGTCTTAAGGCACCGCTCAACGCAAAGACATTACCCACCCTACTTCTTTACAACGAGCGCGGTCTCAGACTCTACGATATGATCACCACGAATGCACCGGAGTATTACTTGTTTGGCGCTGAGGAGGAAATACTTCGCAGGCATGCTTCCGAAATCGTGCGAGTCATGCAATGCCGTTCGCTCGCAAGAAGTGAAAGCACACCAACCCAGGTCTTACTGGAGCTTGGCGCGGGGTGAGTCACGCCAAGTTTCCGTCATATCTGGACCATTTTCTACATTCGGAACAACGCTTTGTCCAAGTGACATACATGCGTCCAACCGTAGTCTCATCAGGAACTAACATTCTTTCGCAACAATTTGGGCGTCGCTGATACGTACAACACAGTGCCCTCAGAAAGACCTCACATATACTGCATGCCTTCGCTGGTTTGGTGCCAACAACCTCCACCATTCCTTCCGTGACATACTTTGCACTCGATCTCGAAGAACGAGAGATCCAACGGACTCTGATTCAGCTGCGCAATTCCGACGTAGGTTCCGCTATCGAGGGAAAGATCGAGGCCAAAGGACTACTTGGCACCTATGAAAACGGTGTCGCTTTTGTACTCCAAGGAGGCTTGCAGGAGCCGGTTGGTAACGGGGTCTATGATAACGGTGGCAGTGCATCGTTCCAACGCTACACGCTTCAGAGTACCCGTCGAGGTCCTTCTACCGGATCATCTGTGTTAACCGGAGAAGTCACACAAGATACCGACATGACGAAACCACCCACTCCGGGACAACCGCAGCTCCACCTTCTATTCTTAGGCTCTTCTATCGGCAATTTTTCACGGGGGGAGGATGCTCAGTTCCTTCGTTCGTTGCCATTACGTGCTGGCTATGGAGATACTCTCCTGCTGGGTCTCGATCACGCCAACGGCCGCGAGGAAATCGAAGTTGCTTACAACGATCCCAAAGGTCATACCAGAGGCTTTATCATGAATGGCCTCAAAGCAGCCGGGACCGCTCTCGGTGACTCAGGAATCTTCGATCCCAGTAACTGGGAATATACCAACTTTTATGATGAAGGGAGTCGTAAGTGTATTTGAAGCACGTCGCAGCTTCCTTGTTTACGCTTCTCTAGGCACTCATGAAGCATTCTACAAGAGTCTACACTCTCACCGCATTGCTATCCCAGGCGCCGACGAAGAGGCCTATTTTTCGAAAGATGAGCTCCTTAAGATCGAGATGTCTCTCAAGGTAGAAAGTTGCCCCCTCGCCAGATTCTTCGTACTCATCATCCCTAGTATTCGGAGAGCGACGCCTATACGTTGTTTACGGATGCCAACTTGCGACCTATCCAGCGTTGGGTGGATAGCACGTCACGCTATTCCTTGTGGCTGCTCGAGCGTCCACCGTTCGCGTTTCCTTTACTGTCGTCGCCTACTATACCCACCGGGGAAGTCATTGGCAGAAAGTTTGGTGTTCCAAGCATGCAAGATTGGCAAGACATATGGAACGCGTGGGACTTTGTCACGCTCCGGATGATTCCATCGTCTATGCTTTTCGAGAAGCCTATTGACCTACGTCACATCTGCTTGTTTTATTTTGGTCACATTCCCGCATTCTTGGATATCTATCTCTCCCGCCTGCTGCAAGAACCTCATACTCAGCCTGAGGAGTTCAAGGTCGGTTTTTGTATTACTATTTATGGAGTAACTCGTATTCATCCCTGCAACGTAGCTTATCTTTGAAGTAGGTTGTCTTACCCCGTCTGTACACGACTAAATATCCTATCCACGGATAGAGGGGCATTGACCCTAATGTGGACGACCCAACCCAATGCCATGTTCGTGTCGCTCTCCCCTCTATTCTAGAGGCTAACGGAGTCTTGTCAGGCGCACTCTGAAGTCCCGCAAGATGAAGAAGATTGGCCATCGCTCAGTAGCATCCTTTATTTCAGGGATCGTGTGCGAGAGCGACTCACGAAGCTGTACATGAATATATCCGGTGGCACTTTCCAGTTGACGAGAAAAGTTGCCCGGGTGCTTTGGATGACATATGAACACGAGGGGCTACACATCGAGGTTCTTTCCTTTCGTTTTCATTTACCCCTGGATGTCGTTTTCACCCAATATCAGACTTTATTGTACATGCTTCTCCAGCGAGCCGGGAGTGGAACGATCCCTCCTCCGGGATTCACTCCACCCCCATGGGAGCTACTACTCGCATCATGGAACGCTGCTCCTAAGCCATCGTCTCCTACCATCGTCATTGAAGCTGCTATCATTACCCTCGGCATGGATGATATTGAAGCTGACGATACTGTAAAGGCGCTAGACGTGGAGGGGCATGTGTTTGGCTGGGACAACGAGAGTCCATCTCGGCGGGTTTCTGTCGATGCCTTTAGGATCTCCTGGAGACCCATCACCAACGGTGAATTCTTCGAGTTCTATATGGGTACCGAGAAGGACAGTGCCGAATTTCCTGCTAGCTGGGTGAAACAGGAAGACGGGGAGACCAAAGTCCGTACGTTATATGGTCCCGTATCGATGACCATTGCTTGGGACTGGCCTATTCTCACTTCCTACGATAACCTGTCGGTGTATGCGAGCGTCAAGGGTGGACGACTCCCCACTGAACCAGAGCTTCGCTTATTCATGGATAAGTTCGCATGCGGCTATGAGGGTGGTGCAAACATCGGATTCAGGAATTGGCATCCTGTCCCGTATGTGACTCCATATTCGCTCGAGTAGCTGGAACCATCTGCTAACAGGGCGCCGGCTTAGTGCTACGACTGGCGTAGACAACCGCGGTGGCCGGGGACACAACGGCGGAGTGTGGGAATGGACCTCAACCGTATTCGACAAGTTTGCGGGCTTTGTCCCGTCTCAGCTGTACCCTGGGTGAGTAAAATCTACCGTGTGTACTCAGTTGGTGACCATCGTTAAGGTACTCTGCTGATTTCTTTGATGACCATCACCGAGTTGTAGTACGCTGTTCTGAACCATTGTTCCATCTCCCTTCCGTTGACTATCTCTTCATAGCTGGGTGGATCTTTTTCCACCGTGCCGTGGATTGCTGAGAGGCGCAGCATGCGCAACTGGTACCAACACAATTATCCCTACCCTTGGGTTGGTGCCAGAATGGTGTATGATGTATAAGAAGAGGCAGACCATTCCCAATTCTTCTATGTACTGTGTACTTGCGAGGTAGTTACCGATTATGTAAGATGTAAATGTGTCGGGAAATGACGAGTACGAACGTTTTTGTCAATTGTTGCCTATAACCGCCAGAGCCACCAAGTTAAATTCACTTTACTGATAGCTGTTTGACACAGATGTGGCCAAGCATCCAGTACTACTGCCCTTGTATGTCTGGGTCAAATTTGCAGACACCACCACCACCGACCTTGGCTTCATCCTCCGCAAGCTTTCACCCATTGCACAACCTTTACTTTTGCGAAGAATGTGATGCCGTCCGATGCAACCGATGTGTCTCTGTTGAAGTCAGTGGCTATTACTGCCCAAACTGCTTATTCGAGGTCCCTAGTGCAAGCGTAAGAGCCGAAAAGAATCGGTGAGTCTCTTTTGACTGCTGTGGATGTCTAATTTCATTGTCCATAGATGTGCACGCAATTGTTTCTCATGCCCCATCTGTCGCTCCACTCTATCTGTAGTAGCATCCGACCCCCCGGATGACGGCGATGGTCGGCCTTCAGCTTCGCTCAGTAATGTCGGAGAAGCCCCGTACATCTTGTATTGTGGTCATTGTCGCTGGGACTCGGGCGGGGTCGGCATCACGTTTGAGAAACCAACAGGGCTAGCAGGTCAGAGGCATTGGTATATCCCCGCTCTTGTCTCGCTGATATGACGTGTTCAGCACAATTACAAAAGTTCGAAGACTCTGCCCCGGAATCATTGGAGTTTGAACGTCTGAAAGAGCACTTCGAGCCTTTTCTGCGTACATCATCTCTTTCGTCTTCATCGCATTTGCCAGCAGTATCATCTCATCACCTGCACACATCCTCTGCCACAGCCGCTGCCTCTGCCGCGCTTGCGCGTGATATTCCCGGGGTTGGCAAGTACAACCCGTTTGGTCGCAGTCGTGCCAGTCGAGATAGAACAGCAAACAAAGACGAAATGCCCGAGTACAAGAGCAGGGTGGAAACCGCTGTCTTCAGTCAGTTGGGTGGCGGTGGAGACGACGCGGATGTCGAACTTCTCAGGCACATGGATACCGTTGAAGAGATGGCTAAGCTTGAACAACGATGGGGGAACAGCTGGGCGACATCACTACGCTCGAGGTAATGTCAATGAGTTTGGTCAAGCTAGTCGCTCAATCATGTTCAAGCGACCTACGACCACATCGGATACCCCTACACTCGAAAGTCTCGAAACGATGCCCAGCGTGCAGACATATATTAATCAAGCCGGAACAAAAGGCACAGTCAGTGCGTTACAAGATCAAGCTTGTGGCGGCCAACTACCTGCCCGCTATTTCTGTTGGCTTTCCTCAAACGCAGGCAGCCAAACGAGTGGCAGGCAAGGTTCCTAGCTCTGGCACAGATGCCAAGAGTGGCATTATGCATGCTGGAACAAGTAACCCCTTTCAGCTTGCGCTGACCAACCCGCTGTACGATCCGATCCAAGTGCGATTGTCTCCTCAAAGAGTCGCGGACGGGCGTTCTTACCAGGTCTCACTACCAACCACGCCGTTTTCTGTTGCAGCCTTTGCAGAGGCATGGGAATACGACGACGACGAAGACATGTTTGGAGTAGAGGACGACGAACTTGGAATTGGAATTGGAGATACTGGAAAAGGGATCCGAGACAAGGAACCACGCGGTCGCCTGAAATATGTTGGTGTGCTGGAAAGGAGGGCAAATGTAACCATCGTGGGAGGTGAGGTCAACCTTAAGCCGGGTTTCAAGGGTAATGTCAAGGTCCGTACCTTCTTCTACGGACGCCATCGACAGATTGAACTGCCACATAGTTCAACATGATGGTCTCGTATACATACCGATCCGACGACCCTTTACCCTCCGAGGATGGCGCAGGAACACCATCCAGAATAGCCAAGGCTCCTGAAGTCAAAACATTTTCCTTCTACACCATTGTCGACCTTGGACCCAGTGTGGTTTCGAAGGATGACGCGGACGTGTAGGATGGATTTTCTCGTACCACCTTTGTAATTATTACGTGAGTACTGAATGCAGCCTGCTGGTGGATTTGAACCCTTGCACGTGTGGCCGATTTCGAAACCCTGTGAGTTGTTTCTAATTATGCACGATTCGAGTTATTTTAACATTGTTCGGATTGTTTCACGGTCTCCATGGCTAATCAAGATCATCTCGAGACCTTTGATTTCGGACACTTTTGCTCCCAGACCGCGCTGCAATATTAATAGTGGGAATCACAGCAGTGAGTCATTCTCACAGTGGGGTCCTGTAGTATGCCGGATGACTTCACCTGCAAAGTGGATCCCTCGACTCTTCTTGATCGATTCAAACAAAGGTGTGTGCAGGGTTCATATCATCCGTCCTGGCTCATCGATATACAGAAACGCTGACCTCCATCGCATATTGGAGACTTCAAACATCAATTGAACATTCTGCTCCAAGGAAACGTCAAGCCTGATACGAAACTTGATAGTCACCCCCGGTCCCGGGGTAGTTCGACTAGTTAGCCTGTCATTCAGTGATCACGCAATGTTGCATTCATGGGTTGTATTTGCAGGGAAGGTCGCAGCAGTCGGCGGTTGATCATAGAAAACGTAATCAGAAGTCATGCTTGGAGAAGAATCCATCGCAAGCGTAGTCGGAAAGCCACTCTCGTTTTCGGTCAACGCATGTAGTGAGTCCAACAAGCACCGCTATTTGATAGCGATCCGGTCGCAAACGCTTCAAGCTCCGGCTCATCTGCAGCGACGATTACCCCCGAGCGATGTAGTATTGCAGGCCAAATAACAAGCGTGTTCCCACTGGGACCTAGTCATGTGTCTGCTAATTCTTGGGGCCTAGAGCGAAGAAACGGCATTTCAATCGAGCATTGCTGAGCTGGCTGCTATCGGAGCCAGTGAAGCGCTGGTACCCCGGCTGAACACCAGAGGGTCCGAACCCTCTCGGCATGGAGGAAAAAAGCGGCACTTCGTACAAGAAAACCTATTCCTACCCCATATCAAAGAGCCTCTGAATGTTAATTCGGTCGTAAGACGACAAGGAAAGAGTATTGAAGTTAACAAGGATATAACAACCCCTACGGCACGAAACCGCAGTACCTACTTAGCCCGCCCCCAATTCATCCCAGTAGCATGCATCACGCTAGGCATATGTGTAGGATCCACATTGCAACTGCATACTGCGCTAAACAATACAATTACGACACACTAAAATGGGCCGATTCCTCATCACACTCAGCAACCACCACGCAGACGAAGTACTAGAAGCGAACATCGTCATTGCTTGGATTTTTGAGAAATCAGAACGACTTACCAAGGTGCAACGTACTCTCCTTCTGGATGTTGTAGTCGGAAAGGGTACGTCCATCCTCGAGTTGCTTACCAGCGAAGATAAGGCGTTGTTGGTCTGGAGGAATGCCTTCTTTGTCCTGGATCTTCGCCTTCACATTGTCAATCGTGTCGGATGACTCCACTTCCAATGTGATAGTCTTGCCCGTGAGAGTCTTGACAAATATTTGCATACCGCCGCGCAAGCGAAGCACCAGATGAAGCGTCGACTCTTTCTGAATGTTGTAATCAGAAAGAGTGCGACCATCTTCCAATTGCTTCCCAGCAAAGATGAGGCGCTGCTGGTCGGGAGGAATGCCCTCCTTGTCCTGAATCTTTGCTTTCACATTATCAATGGTATCGGATGACTCCACTTCGAGTGTAATCGTCTTGCCAGTGAGAGTCTTTACAAAAATCTGCATACCACCACGGAGACGAAGGACTTTGGGGGAAATTAGAGCAGATAAGAAAGACAGACAAGGCTCACATACCGAGATGAAGTGTGGACTCCTTCTGGATATTGTAGTCGGACAGAGTGCGACCATCTTCCAGCTGCTTCCCAGCAAAGATAAGACGTTGCTGGTCGGGAGGAATACCCTCCTTATCCTGAATCTTGGCTTTGACATTGTCGATGGTGTCCGACGATTCGACCTCCAAGGTGATTGTCTTGCCCGTTAAGGTCTTTACGAAGATTTGCATGCCACCACGGAGACGGAGCACGAGGTGGAGGGTGGATTCCTTCTGAATGTTGTAGTCAGAAAGGGTGCGACCGTCCTCGAGCTGCTTTCCAGCGAAGATCAGGCGCTGCTGGTCAGGAGGAATACTAAGGGATGTGAGACGGGAAGTACAAGGACAGATGTCACGGACTTACCCCTCCTTGTCCTGAATCTTAGCCTTGACGTTGTCGATGGTGTCGGAGGACTCGACCTCGAGAGTGATGGTCTTTCCGGTCAGGGTCTTGACAAAGATCTGCATTCTGCACAGAAATGAGCGATGCTGCGCGAGGATATGGAGGGGGGACTCACGTAGAAGAGTGACGATGGCGGTTGTATCACAAAATGCTGTCTGAGACGGTTGTCCGCAGATGTTTATATAATGTTGTAGCGGAGTTTGAACTAGATAAGGTCGCTGAGTCATGCCAGCTGTGGAAGTGCCTCGCACCTTCTATGTCTATGGGCATTGGCCCCATGGAGATCTGAGCGTTGTCATCAGAGCTTGCATAAATTCGGACGAGACCTTTCTCTGCGCCGCAAGGGATGGATTGACTGCCTGGCTGTGGGTATTTTGGCCCGTCATACGTCTTGTGAACACTCGCCAATGGCTGCGAAGCAGGCCCACCATCATTGCCTGCCCCGATGGAGAAGGGTGGTGTGACCGGTGAGATCTTTACGTGTACTTTTGCAATGATGGTGACTTTGACAGTCCCGTCCAGATCGGCAATGCCCCTGACTGCACCTTTTGGCAGATCTGACTCGTCATGATGCTTATATACCAGGACATGGTACGGATTCATGCTTTCGCATTCATCACGCCGAGTCACGCAAAATGGGACATGATACCCTGCCCTCATACACACCCACTGCTCCTACCCCGCGCCATTCGAGTGGGCTCTTACCAGGAGAGCAAACCGTTGGATTCACTCGCCATGCCTCGTCGCGATGTCCCACCGGGCTTTATCGTCGAATAACGGACCGCCTTACCATTGTTCTTAGAAACCAGCATCCCGGCAGTGTATACCCAATATATGGTCGGAGCGGGGTCATCCAAGGGGATGCGATACTCAACATCATGCCTGATAATTCAACTTCCGTCATCTTAAAGGTGAAAGTTGATCTCCTTGCGTTTGCAGTCGGGTTTCTTATGACCTCTCAGCTCGAGGGCCAGTTTCTTCTTCATCCTTCTAGAGTTCCTGTTTCGACCACCTTTCTTTCCGAGACACGCGTACTGTGGAGTGCATCTCGTGCACAACGTTGCCCTCTAACCATCCCGTTTGGAATGATTTTCCCGCACACCTTCAATGATGGAGTCACGGTCAGGGCCTTGCCGCCAACTTTCGAGAGCGGTGAACCCCGTGCGTCTTGCTCATACTCGTTGACAATTGAATTGTCACGTCCACGCCAGCTCCTATCCTTCTTGAAGGGCAATGAGGCGTAAGTACAGTTTACACGGCTTAGGACATTGTTCATGCTCCCTCTTCAGTATTAAGGTGCTCCTCATGTACCGCCCACGAAGTCGACCACACCTCCCTACGCTTCCTAGTGATTTGTCATTTATGTCTACTGTGAAATCGTCCCCTGAGGAATGGCACGAAGTTATGCGTACTATACCAACGTCACAGGAGTCGGGGTTGGCACCTGTCGAATGTCTCGTGAGTCATATTGGTGCACAATAAACCGCGCTCAAGTCCGTCAAACGCCTCTAGTTATTCATTCCCTCTGTGCGGATTTATGCCTTCTCAGATACGACCCCGTTCCATCTACAGATTCGTAGTAGTCATGCGTCACTTATCCCATTCCTTGAGCAAGGTCAAGACGGTCGCCAGGATGTCACCGGCCAATGGAATGAGGGAGTGGTGATCAGAGTTCATCTACTCCGACAATCCAGCGTCAGAATACACGGACAATCTGCCATGGCAGGTCGCAACCTTGGTGAAGGGAAAATGGAACCTTCACTGTCCTTACCCTCAAGACATCACACATCTCTACGGCATTCTCTCGACCAAGGCTTGGACTCTCTCGATTGGGACGGAATACTTAGATGTAATGAAGACGTCGCCGTTCCCAGTTTCGCCACAAACCACGTTTCTGTTAAGGTATGATCACCTACCCGAGTTCTGACGCGTCACATTTGTTCCCTTTCCTCCACACAGGACTCTATTGTTCTGTCGATCACTCCCCGACAACCACTGAAGTCACCACTGCTAGGTATATCACATTCTAGTCCAATACAGTTCACGACAGATTCTTGGTCCAATGTTGCCATGATTTAGTATGTACGTGGGCATAAGATGGTCGATCCAGTGGCACATTGTGGTTATACTTCCCCTGTCGATTTAAACTGCCGTGCGCCCGGTGAACTTCGCTCCTACTTCCCGATATTGGTTCGTCCAGTCCATTAATGTTGCCTGACGATGCCTCCATCGCAATGCCCGGTGTCCGTTGATGCGACCCCTCAATGGCATTCTCGCCGAACTGATAGTTCCAGCTGCTTGCGTGCCTTGAAGTGGAGCACCATAGCCCTCATTACTGTAAAATTGAGACTCTCGGATGTTTGATTCCGTGTATTGCTTCTCTCTGTGCTATCACGAGAGAAGGAAGGATATGGCAATGTTGCAATGTAGTTGGTTTACCCCTGAGCTACGCTTGTGATTGCTCCGAGGTCTGGATGACTGAGAGACGGGATGCACATAGAACTTCACAACATGGTACATCCGATCCGCATTTCCGGGAGGTATCACAAGGGGTTGTGTAGAATGTCAAGAAAGTTCCAAAGTAGCCGGGTTACAGTTGGAAAATAGTGGTGAGGAACAGAGCCGTGTATGTGCGTTTCACCTGCGTGACTTGCCGGTAAGTTAGTTCTCGTACATACCACTGCACTGGTCCCCCCGTATCAATATTTAGTGGATCAGCAAACTCTTCAAAAGCTTCAAGCTTCAAGCCTAGATGCCTGTGCTCCCATGGACACGTAGTGAGTCCGGTGCGAACACGAATGCTCTTGCCCGTTTCGACACCTTCAACGAATCACGTACCGTATCCTCGAACTCAGGTTTTAGCGCCTTCAAACAGGGGAGTGAATGTGTGATAGGCTAAGTAGCGGGCTGGCAACTGGGCAAATGGCCTCTCTGCCATGACAGAGACAGACACTGTTCGAGTTGGCTTGGGCGCGCTCTGGACACGACGGCTTGTGCTCGGAGGCTTGGCGCCCTGTCATGTCAAACTGAACCTGTGGACCCCCTCTCAGTCCTAAAGGCTTTACGGACGGCTCACTTGGACTCGGGTCAAGTTAGCTGTTGTCCTTGTCTCTATGGGGTTAGCGAATTTGTTTGAGGATTGGCAGGGTGTCCAACGTCAAGGCTGTCAGGCGGTTCATTTGTACGGGATTGGCACCTGTCACGAAGTTGGAAGGGCCCTCGCTGACAACCCGTTGAACGCGTGGCCCACAGGACCGCGGCGGTCCGGTGTCAACCATTCGGCTCGCCACTGCCCATCGTGATACGGCGCCATTTTGGATAACAGCCACAGACCACTCATAGACTGCCAACTCTCAGTGACACCGTTTTAAAGAGTATGATACGGATCAATCTTTCTATGTTTATCCCGGATCCGAACACAGTGGCCCATCTATGCTTGTTGTACTACGGTAGGCGGTACACAGCATGATACACCGCTTACTTACATGACTCTAGCGCATCAATAATGCTGCGGAGACTGTTTCGGGCGCTGTCGCACTCAATTACCTCAGGCATCGCCTGGTTCCTGGCCATACAGCACCGCAACCTTGTTCGCAAGCGTTGCCGATTTGTCAAGCCGCTGCATACTGGGAGTGTTGTAGGCTGTTCCCTCATATATACTCCGAGCCCCGTCATGAGACATCTCCCGCGCGAGTCTGTTAATTGTTGTGGCCTCTTTCCTTGCCCTGTTCCACTATGGAAATATTCACCGATATAGAACTTCCAGACTATTCGCCCTCTATCCCACCCGATTACTCTTCGACGCCGTTACCCGGGGAGCAGTGCATCCAGAGGACACCAAGGCAGACAGTTGACTACCGCGAAAACTGTGCCTTCACATACGAAGAACGTGGCATGTCTCTCACGTTGCGAGGTTGTCGAGAGGAGGATGGTATACCTACTTTTGGGCTATGCAGCACTGTGTATGGTGAGTTCGCACCGGCAGATAGGAAAAAAATCGTGTCTGTTACGGTCAAGGTTCGTACCACGTTCCGTCTCCTCCTTCCCGCTATTTAGATCTTGGACGCAGCTAGAGGCACAAATTCAGGTGAAAACGAGATCCGGAATATTATTGCATACTCTTTGCTCCAAAGAGCGCGTGCTGTGGCGGAGAAGCGACTCCACCAGTAACGTGTGTCCCGGCCTGTTGCCCGTCTCGTTATCCTTCCCTTCTGCATATCGTGATAAACATCATGGTCACTCGCGTCGTCTTCCACCTTCCATGTCTATCAAGAACCCATGCCGAGTGGCTATTGTGCACTCGCTAAATGTTGTGGTCCGGAAAATTACATGTCCAATTTTCTCCCGAACCAAGTCAGTGATACGTATGTGTGGTTGAGTGCTTAGAGCTTATCCGAAACCATGCAGGGATATGTGTCTGTCTGCCTATTTACGCTATAGCCCGCGGGTTCGTCCACCCAGGCCGTCACCCCCCTCTTTCTCTTCCATGAAAGTCTGCCCAGAAGAATGGCAAGAGGAGATTTGGGGGATGACCAAAACTCCCTCGAGTGAAGGCAAAGAGCCACTCGTTGCCCAGTGCCATGTGAGTCGTGCAGTGCAAAGCTCCTTCGCCGGTAGCTAATCTCTTCCCGCAAGCTCTTCGTGCCTTCGGTTCGAGTATTCTCGTCGTCCGAGACTGTCCCGTTTCACATATCATTCTGCTCTTCAGTGTCATTTCTGGGTAGCATCGCTGGGCTTGTGACACAAAGCGACATTTGCTTCGAGGAGCCCATTCATGTATTCCTTCTCCGACGGACGACCGTGTCAATTGGACAGTGGAAAAGCATTCGAGAAGAAGTGCTCGGTATCGGCAGGGTTTTTCCCAATCCTATAACAGCTGTCGAGCCTATCTCAGACAACACGGCGACCCTTAGCTGGGATGGTGAAATACATTGCGAACAGCCGATCGAATACTCTGGTTTTACTACCTCCGTGGTCGAAGTCAGGGTGAGTCTCGTCTACATACATATTTCGGGACCTTGGCAATCGAACAACTTGCGTATCAGGACTTCTTGGTGCTTTCTTTGCTCGCCCCCCCTGGTCCACTGAAATCCATTCCCCCGCAACTTTACCAGACGTTTCCTATCCGTCTGGTCACGCATCCCTGGATTGACAGATCCTGAATATACCGTTGCACCATTTATTTAAGGCATTAAATTAAACTATACGAGTTTTTGTTGGGCATTCTACGTTTATGCAATAATATGTGTATACCTCTTAATGATATTTAGAAAGTCGAGTTAATCGAGTAAGCCTTTTGTATAAGACTTGACTGTGCACATTATGCCCCAGTACTGAGTAGAACAGAAGCAAGATCAATGGACCATGATACTTTGCCCCAAAAAAGGTCCCGGAGGAAGGGTTCCTCAGGATTCGAACCGGTGTCCAATAAGTCTGGAGCTCCGGCCTTGCTCGGAGCCGGCCTGTTCGAGCCTCCGGGACTGCGCAGACCGGGGATCCTGTACGGGCAATGTACGGATGTCAAATAGAGGCCCATCGCTCTGGCGATCGGGAGTGCCTGTGGATGCTGATGGCAACTACCGGCACAGTCTGTGATACTATAAACGCCGTGAAACTGCCAGTGACCATCACAACCTTTGGCAATGGCTATCTCGGAGAAGGTCTTCTCCCTTATCCACTCAGGCGAGACGTTGACCGCTGCATTCGCCAACGCGATCGAATCAGATCATGATTGTGATGTGTCCCCAGGTCTCCTAGCCAAGGATCTTTATGATGAGCATCCAGGGAAGCACCACAGCCTTTCTGGTCATGGCCACCTAGAAGCGTTCAAGGCGCTTTTCCAGCACAACGGGAAGAAGAATGTGGAGCGAATTCAAGCGATCGAACCGACTCAAGAGGACCTCGACCTGGCCGCTCAGTGTGGCAATTTCGGTTCGCGACCCAGCGATCTGTTTTTGAAGGTTAGCACGATATCGTGTTGTTTTCGTGGCAGCTCTACATGCGGAGGTTTCAGATATATGTAGATGTTCTGGCTACACTCGACGATGACCCTTGGGCCGGTGTTGTGTCCCCACCCCTCTTGGGCTCCAGAGGAGTCGTGAACTTGTCTATAATATCTTTGTGAGATTCTTCAAGCTGATGTGTGGGAAGAAGGCTAAGGTGTTTTCAGGATACCAGACATCATGCAACACTATTACGACTGTATCGTCAACGCGGAGCATGAGGTCTTTCTTGCGACAAACTATTGGGAAGCGTCCAAGGCATCCAAATTCGTGTGCGACGCCTTAAAAGAGCTATCGAGACGGGCGGAGAAACGGGGAAAGACTGTCGTTGTGAAGATGATCTACGACCGCGCTAATCTGAAGATGCTCAAAGAGAGCCATGTTCTTGTTGAAGAAGAGGAATGGTTGAGCAATGAAGTCAAACTGCCAAGGAGGGATGAAATGCCATGGCTCGATTTCGAACTTGTGAACTTTCACCAGTGAGTGACGTCTCAGATCAGAGTCATCGACCCCATAACCTGGCACATTTGCGCAAGACCCTTGCTAGGAACTTTCCACTGCAAATTCATGATCGTCGACCGGAAGGTGGCGCTAGTGAACTCGAATAATATTCAAGATCGTGCAAACATGGAGATGATGGTACACCTCGAGGGCCCCATCGTGGATGCTTTTTACGACATGGCCCTCATTAGTTGGTTCAGGCCAATGAACCCGAGGCTGCCCTTGTTGACCCGACCATTCGAAATACCCAAAGGTGGCTACAAGTTTGGAATGGATAATGAATATGCATCGGTACATCTCCTCGATGGGGCGAAAGGCGCAGACCTTTACCACAAGTTGACGGATGAAGAAACCCCACCTGAGGTAATATCAGATGGCAAAATATTCATCTCGGGGAGATATCAGACGATTACCGAACATCTAAGTTTGTCCCAGTTTACACTCGCACGGCTCCCGTGGCTGATGTCCTTAATTATAGACGCAGATAATCAACCGAACACGCATGGGACCGTCGAATACGCATTGCCTGGATCACCTGATGATGAATACCTACCTCACATCTTCCACGCACCACACGACGAATGTCCGATGGTTATCTTGAATCGTGCACCGTACGGAAAATTGGGCAATCCGGAAAGTGCAATACTCAATGCTCAAGACGCTGCCTGGCTTGCGGGTCTGAAATACGCGAAGAAGAATGTATTCATACAGTCACCAACCTTTAACGCGGCACCCGTGGTAGAAGGTGTTTTGAACGCAGTGCGTCGTGGGATTGAGTGCATGCTATACGTAGATGTTGGATACAATGATGGAGGGGAAGTATTGCCAGGACAAGGTGGGATCAACGAGGAAGTCTCGAAACAAATGTTTGCACAACTGAACGAGGAGGAGAAGCAGCGGCTTAGATTCTACTGGTATACCGGTGAGTTTCGCCACCGTCAGATGGTCGCACTGGCGCCAGACTACCATGAATTCTCCACAGGAAAGGACCAGATTAAGCCGATCAACGCGTCCGTACAGAAGCGGAATTGCCACGTACGTACACCATTGACATTGTGCTGTGTTCCCTATCTGAAACTTGTGGTCAAGGTCAAGTTGATGATTATCGATGATGCTGTGGGCATCGCGGGGAATGGAAACCAGGGTGAGTCGTGGGTAGCGACTCGGTTGAACATTACCTAACGTAAACGTGTGCCAGACACACAATCTTGGTACCATAGCCAGGAAGTGAACGTAATGATTGACAATCCAGCTGTCTGTAAAGATTGGCGGGATACAATCCGGAGGGTGCAGAACACGCACCTTCACGAACTGCAGAAGGATGGGATATACCTCGACCGAGATGGAAATCTACTGACAGACTCGACGGGAGTCGGGAGTGGGCTGAAAGGCATTATCAAAGGCGTACAGGGATCCATTGCTCGAGCGCGTGGCAAGGGCGGATTTTAGCCGGCGAAGCATGATTGCGGACACATCAACGGCCAACTACCTGGCTGCACACCCGCAATTAGCATCGGGACGCGTTGATTAGTCATCGTTGAGGTGTCCATATGGTCCCGTCCATAGTGCGTGGTAGTCGATCCAAATACCAGACGTTTCCCGTGAGCACGGAGAACGATAGCACCAACTTCATGACGCGAACCGAACAGCTCCATCATCAGATTTTGCTGCCATCGCACCGGAACGGGACACAGCAGCGTCTTGTTGTCGGACGTGCCCATACGGTAATGCGGCAAGCGGAGTGGGAAGCCAGTTTTAAGTATAGCTTCATGAACCATATGGTGAAAGAACACTACCAATCACACGTTTACTACCCGTCTCCCGAGGCAGGTCCATTGCAACTTGCCAGACCACTCCCATGCCCGCTGCAAGTCTTCCCGAATACCCTGCTCCCCCATCGCAACTCGTTTCACCATCGTACACCGCTATACCACGAGCACACGAGTCCCGGCTGGCGCTCACCCCTCGGCTGCGGCCCAACAGACCACCTCGCTCGTTTGTCAAACAGACGAAAAGCGGTAACGTGAGCCTGAGATTCGTTAACCAGGATGTTCGGGCAGAGGTTCCCGTTTACGGTCTTGGTGCCCCCATCCAAGGCATGGTGGAGATCAGCAAGACTGAAGGTATCACAAGCGTTGAAGTAAAGGTGAATCGTCGTTCCTCGGATAGGAGTGAGGTGTTGACGGGCGCCCCTTCAGATTGAAGGTATCCTCGAGCTGGAAGAAGTAGCGGAAGGCGGAATGTCCACCCATATCTTATTTTCGAACAAGAGCATGCTCTGGATCAAGGATAGGACCCAAGACGCACCGTGTCCCAGTTCGCTGCGATTCAGCTTCTCACTTCCCACAACATATTCCGATAGAGACAAGACGTATGTAGGTATCAAGTTGGTTTCAGATTGACACCATCCGTCACGTGTCACGCTAGCTTTTACCACCAAGCTTCCAGGCTCATCTTTCAGGGCTCCCGGGATTCCGGGCACATGTCAGCTACAATGTGAGCGCAGTCGTGGTCAAGCCTACTGACGTTTCCAACATGGTCAAATCCACAATCTTTCGCAAAGACGATTGGTATGTCGGCCCACAGCACATGTCCACTGTCAAATTACCCATCCTTCTATACAGGACTGTCTCCACGCCGTTCTTGTATCTCCCTCGTACTCGCCCATCTGTGCCAATCCCTGTTCCGCTCGTGGCAACCGCATCGAGCAGCGGCTTTGTGGAAACATCCCAATGGGAGTTGGTTTCTTCGATTGTTGCGGCCAATCGACGAGGGATACAAGATCTGGTGGCCAAGGTTCGTCTATCAGTATATCTCTTTCACGCATTCACGGCACCGCTATGTCAGTTGTACATCCCCACGACACGTATATTCTGCATTCGCCAGCCCATTCCATTCCATCTGTCGTTCCATTCCAACACCGAGTCCTTACTTGCTTTTTCGCCACTCGCTCCTGTGGCTGGTCTAATCGCTCCGAAGCGACAAGTCACACGGATTCAACTTATGCGACAGACAACGGTGGATGTTCGGTGAGCTGTGGCCAGCAGAATGTTGAAATTCTTCGTCATTCTGACGACGGTTTCAGCAATGCCATCGTTTTTGGCACCAAACCAGATATCTGGCGAGTAGATTGCATTGGTGAAGGTGCATTCAAAAATGCTGTGTGTATTGAACCAGTGACTGTTTGGTACATTATTCTGATGCCACATAAAGGGGAGTGGGACCGACTGGGCAGCGTTTTCTGGTGATATTTTCATTAGTGATGAGGCCACAGTCGGGGGGTTCAGAGCTAGTGGGCTCTCCGTACGGGTATGCTCGTCCAGCCTGTGTGCAATCGCGGTCTATTGAGACCAAACCACAGGACTATCTGGTGCTAACTATGACCCCTCCTGACCTTTTTAAATCGTCCTTCAAGGAGCTCAGAATGGTTGTACCCATCCGACTGGCTACTGATCGTTGGAACGACGATAGCACGGGTTTTGGAGTGTATGACCCGTCATCCATATCCTCGTCCGAGGAACTCGCTGCAGTCCCTGAGTTTCAGCATATCCCATACTAGACCTTGTGTTACGCCCGACGAATGGACTTCAGTTTGTACTTACAAGGAGATGGATCCAGTAATGAATTGAGCGACTGGCGCAATTCTACATCGCCAGCCCTAGCTCGTTTATCCGCGCGGTGGACAACCCGTCACCCAATAGTGATGTCATATCACGTGGACCTCTGGTATATAGTTACCTAGAATCACCTGTTAGTATCAAGAGATCATCATGACTAGCGAAACGACGCCTTTACAAAATACTCACAATGTCGAACCGCCCGCTGAGACAGAACAACAGCGTACCCAAGCGTCGCCGTCTTCTGCCTTGAGCCCGCCGACTGGAATTGGTACTCCTCTCCAACAGGGTATGCCAGATCCACAAACGACGTGTTCTGCTCAAGAGCAGCTGAGTTTCCGCCAGCTTCTGCACCTCCAGGTGATGGACACGAAGTCCCTGCGGACCAGATCAAGAAGCCGTCCGAGGTCAACCGAGATGACCCAAACATCCACGTTGTGGAACTGCCACCACACAATCCGACGTTCAAGGAGCAAATATACGGTCAGTTTTCTTCATGTCGCATTCATTTCAAGTTCGCTCACGGCCTTGGATTGACAAAATATTAGGTTATGGCAGGGTAAGGTTACTCTCATGACGTTGGCTCTCGGGTTTGCTGATGGGTTTCTTCGCGTGTGGTATGAAGATGATCCGTGGCACAGTAAGTTGCACCGTCGCCGAATTGTCTGGGATGGATCTGATAGTCGACGCCATCAGGTGTTTGGTCAGCCCGACGTCAAAGAACAGGGAGCACAAGTGCTTCGCGGGGAGCAGGGCATTCCCTCGCGCCGAGGCTCCCAATCTAGCAAGTGATGCCGAGTCTTGATTCCAAGTACCGTAACACTGTCATTCCGGGTCTGTTGCATGTGTAGCGTCGATTGTATCCTTAGCGCCTGAGAAACTAACGTGCGCCGGGCGTCTATGACGCGATCTGAGATCCACTCGGGCGCTACACGGCCGTAAAGGTTAAACTTCTAAGTTAAATCTTCCGCTTGGCAAGGTCGAGTGTGGCGATTAGCGCTTACTTCTTGCACACTAAGCACCCCGTCTAACGAGCCTCCATTCCTGGGATAAACGGGAGTCCAACAGCTCTCCTGCAACTGAGCGAGCCCTCTCATTGGCCTGTGGGCATCTAAGCGAGATGAGCTATCGAAGGTACTTCCAAATGGAGAGTCTCCTCTTTTCCTCGGGTAATGCGGATGAAGCGTCGTCAAGTACGACCGTGGGTGTCTTCCATACGGTAGAAAACGGACATTTATATGACGTAAACGTGCAAAAAAGCATCTGACACAAGCGAAAAGTTCCATGCTTTCAGTTTCACCTAGATCCATAATGTTGTCCGTCGAAAGGCCCGTCGATCCTTCGGTGCGCGAGCGAGCGTTTTGCGATGAGCAGACGATAGAACCACTAGTGCTGCGGCCACCCGCGAGGATCATGAACCCGGTCGTCCCTAGCTGCGAATATGCGCTTGCGGTGCGTCGCCATTTTGCTATTTTCCAAGTTGTGCTGGACGTCGAACTAGAAAACAAACATTGTGCAAATCAGCGAGGATGGGGTAAAGAAGGCTGCTGAATATGTGGGTGTCTACCTTGCTACGTTGATCTAGTCGAGGTGCTGAGGGCGGAACACACCGCAAGATTTCACTCAGGATGTTCGTGGAGTCGTATACACCACGGACATGGCGGACCCATCCTCTGCACATTTGTCCTCCGGAGCCGTACTCGGCCTCGGATCCGCTCACAAAAGAGTTTCTGGACTGGATTTTCCTCATCTCCTCACTCAACTTTAGCTTCTGGTCGGAAAGGGAGAGCGGCACGGAGCGGTACGGGGTGGAGTGGCGGGGGGGCTGGAACACGGAGACACGTACTGTCCACACGGGGTACTGGAGTCTCGTCGCTGCTCTCAATCGGGGTGGGTTTGGCTTCTCTGTGGACACGTGACGCTCATCTGGCCATGTGCAGCTCTGGAAGAAAGCATTCCGATCACCGATCCCGCGTTTTACTCGTCCGAGGCGCTCTGCCCCGACACGCTGATCACGTACGTCTTCCGTGCTGTCGCGGCGTCAAAGGAGGAAGTGCCGTTACTAAAAGAACGGATTGCGATCATGAGGGAAGTCGGTGCCATCCTCTGCAAGGTACGTCATCCGTCGGGTCCGTGATCGATCCCCGTCCGAATGACACGCGCAGAACTTTGGCGGATCGTACGCGGGCTTCTTGCATGCCTTCCAGAGATCCCGACGTGGCAGAGGAACGGCACTGGAACTCGTCCAGACCGTCACCGACGTCTTTCCCTCTTTTAGAGACGAGCGATCGCTCGGCGGACACCGGGGTACGTGCACACAGCCCCCTTTTCTCCCGCTCCCCCTCATCGTGCGTACGCAGTCTTCTTCTGGAAGCGCGCCCAAATCCTCGTCGCCGAGACCTGGGCCGCCCTCTTCCCCCCCGACGCCTCCGCCCCGCATCCCCTCTTCCCACACGGTCCCGGGGCTTGCATAAACTCCCTCACCATGTTCGCGGACTACCGTGTCCCCCAGATCCTTCATCATCTTGGCATCCTGGTGTACCCACCGTCACTGCAGGAAAAGCTGAGGAATGGCGAGGACATCCCGCCAGGATCGGACGAGGAGATCAGCGTGAGAGCAGCAAGCATCATAAGTGTCGAGCGAGTGAGGGACGAGATTGTGAGGCTGAGGGGCGACGTCGGGAATGGGCCATGGGAAGAGGTCAACAGCGTGCTGATCGATTTTTATCTCTGGGACTTGGCCAAGAGAATCGAGACTGGTGAAGATAGAGTGGTGGGGATCAAGAGCGTGGAAATCCTCCCTGCCCATAGGACAAGGAGCACATGGTACTAGACACAACTGGGTAGAGATCATACCCTACGATGAGTGGAATCTAATTGCCTCGGGCGTGAGTTCGACACACGGGGTAGAGTAAGACAAACCAAATCAGAAATGTCCTTCAGAGTTCCGCTGTCTTCCGCTTCCCTGACCGAACGTCCAGATTCGCAAAATTCCTTCTTTCCGCTGTCACCCACTCCATCCCAACTGCCTCAAAAATATCCTCTTCCCTCTCACTGGCAACCAATTCCCAATATCCGCCGTACTGCTCGATACTCTTTTGCTTGTCGATTTCATTGGCGGATGCTGTCGTGGCCACGTCTCGCCATCTCCACAGCCCATATTCATTGAGGCGAAACCCGAGTCGAGACGCAGCTTTGCGCATGGTAAGATTGAATCGGGCGTCGCCTGTCAGCGCCATCGAAGCTGCACCTGCACACCGACGTGGGACAAAGCTAACGTCACCCAGTCAAGTCGCTGGCCACCCACGAGCTTGGCAGGTCAAACTTACTATATGTTGGCACTGAAAAATTGCCCTTCACACCTTTGCACACCTTGAATCCTCTCTCTTCTCGTCTCCCACCCATTTCCCTCCGTCTCGCTCTCAGCACGTTCAGGAATTCTGATGATCCCATCCCATTTCTGGGCACCGGCAGTGATAGTAGTCGCAAGAAGTCCTCGGCACTCGAGCGGCGAGATGATCTCTGTGGAAAATCTGGCAGTGTCTGGTAGGCCTTTCGACATGACCTTAGTCTCAGGGTGATTTGTGAAGGGGGAGGGTATGATGTCGTATTTAGCCCTTTGTTTTATAGTGGAGTCAATGCTTGGGGCACCTTCGGGTGGAAATATGCCAGTAGTCTGAGGGTGAAGAACGATAAGGGTAATGGATTGAGCACTGGTTGCACCACGGCGGCTGGAAGAAAGGTGAAAATCATTCCCCGAGCACAAGGATGTAACACCCACAAGTCACCGCTCAGCAAAATAGTATATTTGGATGAAATGTTCTGTGTCACAAAGTCCTGTTACGAGGCGCAGATTGAGGGACCAATGAGTGAAAGCGAGTTTGTGTAATACGTACACGGACGGCTGATGCTTGTTCATGAGTCATACGGCGATCAAGGCCAATCGTGTACTGTGCATTAATCTGCTGAGGACGACTTAGCATATGAAGGAATCTGGGCTCCCCGAGGTCCTGAAGGGATCTACAACCTGCGTCGTAGAGCGTGTTGGCCCTTGATGGTCTATGTACAAAGAAATGAAATATATGGATGGATGGAAATAAACCTTCCCTACCCTATGCCGCTGATACTTGACAATGAGGATACCACCTGTTCTCTGCGTAGTTCGTCAAGGGTCTTTCGAGGGTTGGGTCTTGTATGCTCTGTCATAGAGAGATCTAAGTTTTTGGCTTTCCTCGACCTGGATGGCGTGGGTGGTTCCTGTAGCCCGTAGGGACATGAAGTTATGAAATGAAACCAGAAGCGAATCACCCACGGACATAGGGAGTTCCAGAGAGGTAAGCATCTATGCGCTTCGCAATGCGCACGCCTATTCCTTCGAGCTGCATGAGTTCATGAGACCAGAGTAAATCGCGCAGACAAAAATGAACTTGCATGCCTGACTTGCTCGACTGACCGAACTTGCTCGGACAGCTGACCAATGGCACTGATTGCTTTCGAGTAAGCCCGCAGCTTGTAAGAATTCGAGGGCGAGGAGGCTTTCTCCTCTTCCATGTCTAGAACGCTCGTCAGCATTCTGGATAGGTTTGACGACGGAACTTACATCGTGACAAAACTTGGATCAACTCCTCGTTTGGCCCTGGAGAGGTCGAATAGCGTTTCAAGCAAACCCGTGCAAAGGGACTAAAAAAGGTCGTTCGGCTCTTGAGGAGTGTCGACAGCATAACAAATTACCTCGGGCTCGAGGACGACGACGTTGAGCACGCGAAGCAGAGCGTCTGAGGAACGGAAACGCGTTCAGGGCGGGATGGTCAGTTACGTAATACGCGTCTTTCGCCAATAGACACCGTTCGCTTGACCCGCCGCCGAGGCTGCCCAGGACGATGACCGACACACCACCGCAAGCGTCGACGTCGTATCCGACGACGAACATGACCAGTCTCACTGACGCTCAACTCAGGCAGACAATCACCCAGTTGTCCAATGCCGCAACAAGCCAGTTCCAGCCATACGCCGCCGCGACGGGCGTGCAAGCTGCCTCATCCAAGGGTCAGTTCATATGCAAATATCTGGCCTGGTGGTTCTGACACTCCTTTAGCATACCTTAAAAATGTTCACACCTGGTCGACGGCAACGCCCAAGACCGCGACGCGTTCCCGCGCTCGCGCTGCAAAGGCCACCCCCATGACTCCCGCTCCAACAACTTACATCCCCGCGGCGTACCAGCCACCACCGGCACCATCAGTGCCCGCAGCACCCGCTCCACCCCCACCCCCACATAACCCACCCCTGCACCCCCTCCCGGTAACCACCCAAGCGCTGCATTCTACCTACCCTGCTCGTCTCCGCACAGGCGCCTCTCTCCTAGTGCAACCTATCCTGAATGTCACCTCTACCGCTGCACGTACATCCACTCGCCGCGGAGGCATGGTCAACTACGCTGAACCAGGATCAGGGGACGAGTTCCCCGACGCTGGTGCCATCGACTCGGACGACTCAGACTTTGTCGCAAGTGGAGGCACCCGGACAGCCCTACGGCAGTCCAGATCACGCATGGGTAGTGGAATGTCAGTCTTCCATTCTGGGAGCGGAATATCGACACCGCAGCCTCAACCACTGCAACTTCAATCACAGCAGCAGCAGAAACCAGTACAAAGAGAAAGGGCGGAGCTAGAACAAAGCTATTTGGGTGTGATCCCCCCATTCCGATTTATTAAACCCAAGCCCGTTGGCCCCACTGCACATGAATATCCGTGAGTCTTCTTCCGTATATTCTCCTCAATGGAGCTATGATGTCCCAACGTCCATTTTTGTGGCACATTGATTATCGATTTTAATATGATGGAATGCGCAGATCCACAGACGCCCTCGAAACTCATTCTCTAAAACGCACATCCCTCGTTCCTATCCGTGTGGAGTTCGAGACCGATACGCATAGAATTCGAGACTGTTTCGTTTGGAACCTCTACGAAACACTTATCAAACCGGAAACATTCGCAAATATTTTTTGCATGGACCTTGATTTACCGATCGTTCCCTGGGCCGAGACCGTTGCTAATCAAATTAGGGCACAGCTCGAAGAACACGAAGGTGTCGCTTCGTTGGATTTGGGTGTGGACGACCATATTCACAGGCACGCGGATAGGGATGGTGAGAGTGTCGAAGAGATTCCCGAGTGCAGAGTCATACTTAGCGTGAGTCGTCGTGCCTTCCATCGTCCTCGCTTTACTCCATCTTCCCACTGCGTTTGACCCTAATCAACGTGTGCCCGGTGTAAGGATCGCTAACTAAGCCCGTTGATGCACCACACCCATAGATTGACGTACAGATAGCTACCTACCACTTACTCGACCACATCGAGTGGGACCTTCTTTCGCCCCTAACACCAGAAGCATTTTCTCAGCAACTCTGTGCTGAACTCGGGCTATCTGGAGAAGCGGTCCCACTCATTGCACATGCAGTACACGAGGAGCTCATGAAACATAAAAAGGATGCCATCGAATGGGGTGTCATAGCTGGAGAACGCGAACCGGCATCTTCCACCACAGAAGGGCCTACAACGGGGGCAGGCACTTCCGTGGGTAGCAGTGTTATGGTGATGAAAGACAAGACGGGTCTTGGTCTTGGGGGATGGGGACGAACTCCGAAGGATGGGAGGGGTCCGAAAACCCTGAAGAGTGTGTGGAGGGAATGGTCGGAGGCCGAGGAGTTCAGGACACGATTTGAGGTACTGAGCGCAGAGGAAGTGGAAAGGAGGGAAATTGAGAAGGAAAGGGCTACCAGGTGGGTTACCCCTCTTCACGAAGCATGTGTGCAATTCCGCGGTCTGCTGAACCTGATGCTCTACAGACGTTTGCGTAGGGAGACATCAAAATTCCAGACAACAAGGACAAGACGACGGTGAAAACATCTGACGCGGCAAGCGCCACCATCAGCGCTCGTGTTGGTTCCGAATCCTGTGTACCTTGCTATTCACCCGAAGTATTTTATTTCGGTATTTGTTGTAACGTCATGTCGGTGTGCATCGACCGGTGCACTGACTTGCCGCTCTTGATCTTATGGCTTGCTTCGCAGTTCATCACGCACTCGCCAATATCTAGCAGAAAGTACGCTCAGGGCATTTGGAGTAAGAACACGTAAAGGCTCAAACATTCATTTCCGAGCTCCAAACGGTTTCCGTTTTCTGCCACTGGTTGGATGAGATCAGGACTCAGTTGGGAGATAAGCTGGGAAGACGAAGGTCGAGTCAGGCTAGGAGAACAATGGAGGAAGACAAACCGTCGAACCTTAACTCTGAGCCTCAGGAAGGCACGTGTTGCTTCGAAGAGCATCTAGGTATGCTACCCAATATACGTGCTATACGTTCGCCCGACTGCTTTGGGTTCAAGCCGGTGGGGTTTGTTCGCAAAAGATCTGCAACGTTGCGTCCGCGCGTGGTGGAAGATTGATCATCGGGTGCGCATGTACGGTGGACGGATGGTTTATGCCCTGTCCCATGTTCAGGGTAGATGTGATGAGCGAATGATGAATGACTCTTCCATTCGTTCCAACCAACAGCAGCAAGCCCTATTGAGCGCGTGTCAAGTTATTTCATACCCCATGGCCGACATGTCGCTCGTTGGCGAGCAAGGGAACCGAGGGACGCCTATAAATACTCGGTAGACTGGCAATCCCGTACAAGGCTGGGGCGGCCCCCGCCGCCCGTGTCGTAAAGAATGACAGCTAGCAGGATGGTGCGCACGGCTGCACCCGAAGCGCTTGCCACAGAGGGCGAGGGTGGGGTGATGGGGTGATTACGGTGATTGAGATACGGTCTCTGAGGTTATCGTATTGGCTACGATTGCCAAATTCCTCGGCGCTCCCTCCTTCCCAAGCTGGATACACTTTGTCAACTTGCCTGTATGTTCCGTTCGTGTTCCTGGCATGGAGTCGTCGTTATTTTGAACACAGGGCTTGGCTACATTCTTGGGGTAATGGCGAGGGGCGAGCACGGAGCCGTGTAATTAATGTTGTTCTGCAAGCATGTGAGGTACGTGGAATGGAAGGAAAACTCGAGTGGTCGACCCGCTGCGGAAGTAGTACAGGATATGAGCCATTCCATATTTGATTTCGCCACTGACGCACTCCGCGGATCTTGCTGGCTGCGATATTGGAATGCAGCGATGCTGTACATAGTGTCTGTGGGCCCACCGATATCCACCGCCGTCGCCCCCTTGACACGGACTGCCTTTGATCCCGTGGCTAATAATACTGGCTCCTGCTGGAGAAACGGTTGGAGCGAGAAGTTGGCATTTGCAGATAAGCATACCGTGTCATTTTGGACCACAACTTCGCGCTTGTGCATATTTCAAATATACTGCAAGTGGGGCCATCGATCTCATTCTAAATCCTGGGGATCCCGGGAGCGGCCCCAACTCCTGGAAATAGTCCTGGGAAGTACTTGGTACGTTTCGATCACACACTTGGGCGTGAAGCTGTAAATTGTTTTTGTTCCGGAATTCGGCGCAGACCGTGTCAGATCCAGAGTGTTGCCCATAAAATTCTTCCTGGTCGACCAGCCGCGGCTGGCCCGTTATCAAGGGATGACCGGGCTGGACTTTGTGGCGCTGCAGTCTGTGCAATGATCAGCGCGAGAATGGCGGTCGGGCGGGTCAGACGAGTGCACACCGCGACTGCCGAGCGTGGTAAGCTTGCGAGCACACCGCGATGAGCGCTGGCAACGAGGCAGATTAAACGGGGAAGCAGTCGGATTACCCATGCGGCTTATCCACATACCAACCCCAAGGGGTCGAGACAACGGAAGCGGGAATCGCGGCGGACAAACAGCACAGCGCCGTGAAACGCTGGCCGTTCCGGGGTGACCGGTGATGTATCTGTCCTATCAACCGTATCAGATGGCTCTATCAGTGGCTGCGAATCCGCCGTGCACATGATGAGATGTCCGAATCATATGCGTCCCGTCACGACTAGTCCCCTGCAGGTGTTGGCTTGCGCGACCTATCTCAAATGTCATTGGGGTATTTGGTTCCCAAGGGAAAAAAAAAACGGGGTTAAAAAGAGTCGGTTAGAGGGTCAGGTTCGGACAGCCACGTCAACCGGCAAACCTCAAGGATGCATGCACACGTACGGCCTCTGCACGATCAATCAGCAGCCCAGCGCGGCAAGGATCGTGTTGGCGCCTTGGTTGCCTTGCACGCATGAAACGCACATGTCAGCATTGATTTTCGGACAGGACGCAAGGATGCACGCCACGGAGTGTCTTGACATGTTCTAGGCTGGGGTAATCTAGATAAGACCAAGATAAGGCACTACTGTAATGTGGGGTATATTTTCCGTCCCAGGGTGATTATATAATACGTGAATTTCTCCATTCATTTTATTTTATTTTTTCTGTGACATATGAATGCATTCGGCAATTCCCAATCTCGGACCGATACGGGCACGGAGCCGTGTAGAATGCAGAAAGAAAAGACGGGCGGCAGCACGGGTCTCCCCTCGAAACGCATCCATCGCCGTCTCCAGCAGCGAGGACGCACCCCCGCCGCCGTCGCACGAAGCCAGCTTGACGACGTCCTGTGGCCCCGCACACAGCCCATCAGGCCGAGCCCCACGCGAAAAACAACCTGCGGCCAGTCCCTGTTGCGGTGCGCGAGTGTTCTCCTTTTCCGTGTTCCCCACGTTCGTATCGTCACCCCGCCTCATCCACGTTTTAGAGGTCCCCGAGGGTGTCGTTGAACTCGCGCACAGCTTCGCCATCCCTTTTACGACATTGTTGTCGCCGCTTCCCAGCGCAACGTGTCCCACAACTCGTCCCCTTTCCTTTCCCCCATCGTCCCGAACTGCTCCTCAATTAACTGAGTCCGGCCTTACCCCGGACTTATCCCTTCGCAACCCTCCCTGCTTCTTCACAACTCTCCGCTCCCCCTTGACGTCTATAGATTCCTATCTCATATTTGCAAGCACGCCGTAATATCACACACCCTGCCTTCCTCTCTCGCCTTCGATTCTCTTTCCTCAACCGGTCGAATGCTCTCTCTCTCCTTTGATAAATCTGCAAGACTCCGCCTCTAGAACATATCGCACTTTCACCTCCTCTCTTACATCACCGTGTGTCCTCCTTCCCCCTTCAGGGTCCCTCATTCATGTGTACTTATATCTCTCCCCTCCAGTCCTCCTCGATCCCTTTCTCCCCTCCCCTCCCAACCCTCATTTCCATGGAGCCCGTTGCACCTCATCCCACAACGCAGGATAAGGCGACCCCACGTCCTTACAAGTGTCCCTATCCGCTCTGCGGTCGTGCTTTCAGTAGACTCGAACACCAGGTCTGTGCCTTTCATATGCCCCCGACTGCGCTCTGATCTCTGATCACTCTTCCTCAGACTCGTCACATCCGTACCCATACAGGCGAAAAGCCTTTTGTTTGCACCTATCCCTCCTGCGAGAAGCGTTTCTCCCGTTCAGACGAACTCACACGACATTCCCGAATACATAACAACGACCACAGCACCGCCGTTGTCTCCACCCATGCCGCGAAAGGCAAGCCCAAGACCAAATCCGAAAACAGCATCCCCGATGACCTCGAACCTGGTATTAGTCTCCATTCCCTCACTCGAACCGATCATCGCATTCAAGAAGCCTCGACCATCAGAGTGAAGAAGAAAGCGAGAAGTCGAGCAAACAGTGATGATGAGGTACGACTTTTTTCTTACGCGACCCTCGGCTCTCAACCTCCCCATCGTCGGCTCCCCACATCTTACATAAGTTTCCTAATCGCTTCAACCCAACAGGGGTCCTATGCCCGACCCACCTCTCTCGGGTCATATGAGGTGTCCCACCACCCTCGGCGATCACAAACACAACTACCGCTTGCAAATCCTTCCGCATTTTCCACATTGTCTAGCGTGGCGATGGATGAACTTTATGCCCTTGAACGCGAAGAAGCCCTAAGACGTGCCGAATATGAAGCTCGGCATGCGGAGGCTCTCCGTCGCGCCGAATATGAAGCTCGCAGCGTGGAGGTTATCTACTTCCGCGGGCGTTCCAGCAAAAGCGCTACTACGAGTCCAGTTTCAACACCGTTTCGCAGTAGCCTACCCCTGAAAGGCGCAAGTAACGATGTTGGCCATATGGGCACAAGAGACTGGCCGATGGAAGAAGACGCGGGCAGGACCTCAGACAAGTTCAATCCAGCCAAGAGGAAAATGAGCGGGCCTCCCTGGCGAATGACGCCGATGGCGCAGGACGCCCGTCCGATATTGGACTCATCGCGCTCTGCCGCTATCCCTGAAGCAGTGAATGGTCGAATAACAACCCTTGGCCCCGGCACGCCCCTTCATCCATTACATCCCTCTCATCCGCCGGCATACCGCCATCTCGCTACTCATGAAGATTCTCCCTCACCTCTAAGCTCTGACTCGGATTCTGTCCCATCTCATCATGCCACACAACACTCATCACATGCACCATTTGCGCGTTCCCGTGGGTCATACCCGGTTTCTGGCACTTCCGTCGAGGTTTCGCCACAAGGAATGTCGGTTATCAAGCCCGAGTTCACGTTTACACCTTCCGCGAGCCCGTTCCTTGGGCCACTTCGGACGCTCAACCTTCATTCGACAAACCCCTCGCGAGCACCATCACCTATATTGCTACCGCCTGCACATGGGCACATCCAAAGCGATGCGCCTGTTAGCCCGACAGAGGGGCACGGTCTCCGTCAACGTTCCAGAGGATCTAGCATTGTTGGAAGTTCACCGGGTTCAAAGGGTGTATTCGGTCCTGCGTCGCGTAAGAGGAGCTCGGGCGAGGTCTCGCAGATGACCACATTGCCCCATGTGCACACCTACCCGGGCCAGCTGTCGCTTGCCGGACAAGCTGACCGAAGCCTCTACTCTCTACCGACGCCGCAGCTCTCGAGCGGGCCCAGCAGCAGTGGGAGCAGTCCCGGGAGCTTTACGTATCCCCTACAAGGCGGTGGATACTCGGCGCGCCCGACGTTTGAGACTGTGCCAATGACACAAAGTCCATCAAGTTCACGCCCAGCTTCACCCTCTCATGGTGTCAGCAACAATGGAGCAGTTCCTTCTAATGGCCACCATCTTGCGCATTCGGTTCGCCTTGCGTTCGGTATGACCCCCATCAATCCGTCAGGACCTCCCCGCAATACCTCGTGGCCATCCACCAAAGCTGCGAAACTAGACGGTTCACCAAGCGCAAATATAAATTCGAATACGTTTTCGTCAGCTTCGGTTCCCGTTTCTCGTTCAGGCTCCCCTCCTATCACGCTGCCACCCCTAAAATTCAAGTCGACGTCTCAGAAGGACCCGTCGGGCTACGGCAAAGAGACGAACGGTTCGGACGACGAGGGAACGCGAGAAAAGGATGCATGCAAGATTGAACTCCCAGGCTTCCGGGAATTCGAGGCTGCTACACGCGCTGCCCGGTGACAACTCATGTATATGCTCAACCAACTTTTCTGATCCTGGCTCGATTTCGCCTCTTGTCTTAATTATGTTTCCCCCATCGTTCTGTCGAAACATCATATCCTATTGTCCGTTCCCTGCCTTTTCCCCACCCACGATTCATCCCTTTGGCTATTCTCCATGCAAGGACCTTTCAACCTCCTCTCCTTGACATAGAATTACCTTTTAGACCGTCCATATCCAGGTGTGTTTCTCTTGCATAGATGCGTCACGTATATAGGGATCAGGCATCTTGAGGACGTATTTTATGTAGTCCTAATATTCCGTGTATCTACTCATCAGTCTCCACTCGCTTTGAAGTTTGTATGAATGCAGGGTTGTATCTTTACCAGCTTACTGCTAATGTGGGCTTTGCCCCGAACGGTCCCCAATTGCGACCGCGAGGGGGGTTGCCCGGAGCATGCGACAAATTTCAGGGTCAAACGAGCTGCGGCCACGAACGTGTAAAGTTGGCCTGGTATGCTTGAACTCCGACTCGATGAACTGAGCAGCCGCCTCGTACACGGCCCATATGCACTCCCGTAGGACGCGTTCAATCCACATGGACAATCTAACCTCGAATGGCATCCAACGAATGAGAAAGGATATGTTGCTGAGAACGTGCGCCAAGGGCTTTCCGTTCTCGAGGTATGCCTATCAATCTACGTCAACCTCGTGATGGCGGCCGAAGTATCGGAACCTGGCAGGAAATTAACAGCGCACAAGTCTTGCGTGAACAGTCTTTCTTTCTCTCGGAATGGCGGGAGATGGCTGGCCAGTGCTGGAGACGGTAAATTCGTTGATGCCAACCACCGCAGGCTGACTGCACACATGTACTTTCCGCCAAGATTTTCGTGTCCAACTTTGGGACTTTAATCAGGATGATGTGCGGTATCCGTCCCAAACTTACGCAGGACCCGCTGTCAGTATCCGTCTCCTCGGAGATGTCTGAGCTACTCAACGAGAGCGATAACGACTCGTAGGGCAATGTGCTATCTCTCGACTTCTCTGCAAGCAACCACTATCTTATAAGGTCCGCAAACAATTCATCTTTGCTCCTAGGATCTAGTTCCCGATATTCTTAGCGGCGGCGCAGACAATCTCATATTAAGGTTTGACACATCAAGGCTAGAAATTGGTTCCAGTCAAGGAACGCGTCCCGCTCAGGATGTTTATCGGCGCCATGATGTAAGTGGGGTCCTACCACAGTGTGCTTCTATCAGCCCATATAAATCCAACCATGACGCATACAGGACAGCGTGCGGAGCGTGAGTGCACATCCTTACCAGGATGAAGTATTCTTCAGCGCGAGGTATGTCCCATGACGTTCTAGGTTCTCGAATTTGCATTTTCCTGATTCTTCGATCGTTCCCGTCGTCTTAGTGAAGATGGCAAGATCATCATCCATGATGCACGTGTTGATAGGAGGCTGTCGTCTGCGCAGGGAACCATTCAACACGCAACAGAATTTACAGGCGTTCAAACACATCCTATCATGGAACACATCTTCGTCACCAGTGACACCCACGGACAAGTGTGTCTTCGCGACACCCGAATGGCGTTTGGCCCGTTATCTAATAGGTCCAACGATGGGATTGTGCAAAATGTGAGCGTTCCGAGACCAGCTATTACTCCCGATCGTCGGCTGAACAATCTTCAAAGTACAACACAAAACTGTCGAAACGGTCTTTGAGCTACCTGAGTAATCCTGAAAGTAGCAGTATTGCCTTTGACCGCGATGGTCAGTTCATATTGCGCCACTTATTAATGCATCCGTGAACTTGACACTGACTTTCCTTTAGGAAGTAAGCTGGCCGTGACGATGCTTGTGAGTGTTCGTCTCGAAGAACGAATGGCCCTATTCCGAGCTCTGGGATAGCATTGGTTTCCAACCATCTACGCTGTTTCGGACCCTCATCCTCTTGCTGTCCTGACTGGCAAGAACAATCCCGACGGGTCACCTGTCAATTTCGGAGAAAGAACGTACTCTAATTCGTGCACCATGAAGGTGAGATTTCGTGCGTGGGTTTTCCCTGACACCCTAACGTAACTAGTCAGGAGCATTCGGTGGGCCCGGCATGAACGAAGATATTTTTTATGGAGCAGGGTCTGATGACTTTAGGGGCTACGTCTGGAAAATACCAGAACTCAGCACACTTTCGGCGCTCAGGCAGGAGATTAATGCGGATGAATGGATGTCACATGAATGGACTGATTTCTGCGGTAAGCTCATCAACAGCCTAAATGTAATATCGCTTTATTCGTCGCGAGCCCCAGCTTATTCCGAAAGCCAATGGGCAACGCGGTACATCCCGCTTCGAATCGATACTCCACTTTGCCGATTAAACGGTCGGTTTTAATGATCGGAAGGAGTTCAGCATGCACACCTGATCTCATTTTCTGTGTTCTCAGGGCATGGGTCCATCGTGAATGCCGTTGCAATGCATCCATCGCTTCTTCATATTGTCACATCCGGTATCGAACGCCATGTGTTTTTGCACAGCCCGACACGCACGTCACCGGTTGCTCCTCAACTTTCGGAAACGCCACCTGAGACGAGAAGGTTAGGGGAACAAGGCCTTCATGACTCCGCTCGCTACATGAGAGCATTATTGTTGGGCCCACATCCAACGCTGCATGAGGAAATCGACGAAGCGGGGGATGAGGAAGCGATATCCCTGTTTGATCAGTAAGTAGTCCTGACCGATCATCTCGGGGATTCCTTACAAGGAAACATACATAGCATTTTGAGGGAAGAGGGTGGAGGAGACGTGTTTACACTGCGGCATTGGGGAGGTAGCGAGGACTCTAGTGCTGAAGACGATCACCTCGTGGTTAATATGATGGACTCCCCGACTCCATCCTGACCCGTTGAGCAGGAGGTGTTCATGCAGGCTTGCCGGTGCTGTAGATTGCGTCGTAGATGGTGTTCAGTCAGGGGCCTGAACCCTAAGGCCTGATGTTCAACTCGTTTTTCTCCATGTGTACCACTCCTGCTTTACTGCCCTCCGTCTCCCTGATCCCATCCTTCACAGCGCCATTGTACGTCACGTTGTCGGACACGCTCTGGGATTTAGCGCCCATGCTATGAATACACATGCATCGCTATCTCGATATGACTCACTCCTTGGTAGAGGCCCCATCGACCATCTGATCAAACACCATGTCGGCCCTCCTCACGAGACAGACCAAGGTTGAGATCAAGGAATCTAACATTGCCGTTCTAGGCCGCCCAGAGGTAGAGATGACGTTGGTGATTGGCGACCACTACAATCTAACAATCTACCCATCACCCAGTTCGAAGCAAGCCATCGAGTTAAGCGAGACGGTACGGATCTTGCGTGGAATGGCGTCGAGAAAGCAGGGGGCGTGAAGATATGGCGTGTCGAACAGTCTACGTTGGTAGACTGGCCAGACCGAGGTCCGCACGTAATCAGACCACAGGATCGGTACGGGTATTTCTACGATGAAGATGCGTACATCGTGTTGCATGTAAGGCTTTCTACGTCTGTGCTTCCTCTCGTTTACTGATGAATTGACGGTCCATATCAGACGTACAAGAAGGCAGATCCTGGCAGCAAAGTGCCGTTTTTATATGGTATCTATTATTGGATAGGGCGAAATGCTACGCAGGACGACACCGCGACCGCTGTATACAAGAGCGTCGAGCTCGACGAACGTGAGTTTTCCAACAGCTGTTATCAAGTGGATCAAAGTGGCAAAGGTCGATGCTCGGTACAATAGACCTCGGAAAGCAAGCGGTTCAATACCGCGAAGCGCAAGGTCACGAGTCTGACCGCTTCCTTGCGCTCTTTCCGACCTTTATGGTTTATAAAGGAGGCAGGTCCACGCAATGGCATCACCCTTCTTTCCCGCTTGCCCCGGGAGTCAGGAAGATCTACAGGATGTGGACGACGACGAAAAATATTCATAAAGAGTTTCGTCACTTCAACGACAATGGAAAGCAAACCATCTCGTACGAGCTCTCCCTTGATGACCTCGAGATCGAACAGGGGGGTATCTACGTCTACGATTCCAGCGACAAGCTCGCGCTGTTCTGTACCAAGGCTAGCCTTGCCTGGGAACGCTACTGGGTCGGGGAGATGGTGATGCACATTGGATACTCGAGGACCAACTTCTCCAAGAATTTCGCCCACTTTGGTCAGTCTTTTTTTTTTGGAAGGGGAACGTTACTGAACGGCTCGCCCACACCCTCCTCCGTGTATAGACGAAGGCACGCCAGGAGACATCGAATTCATGACACTTGTCGGGGTCAAGAACGTGACGCCCCTCCATTCACGCGTGTACGATCACAGCGTGGGTCCCCCTGCGCAGCTGTACCGCCTCAGCCAGACCGTTCCCCATTTGGAATACTCACTGGTCAAATCGCCACTTCCCACGCTCGATGGGTTGGATCCAAAAGACGTCTACATTCTCGACGACTATGGGAACACACACTATCCTGTGGTGTACGTGTGGGTCGGTAGGGACGTCCCTGGCGCCAAGGCATGCTTCGCGCTTGCCAATGGGGAGGTGTACCTGAAGGAAAAGAGGGCTACTGAGGGACCGCAAATTTCATTGTCGGTGACTGTCGTCAGGATTAGGCAAGGCCAAGAAACACCTCAGTTTCTGAAAGCATTGAGTTCTGAAGCAAAGGTAGATGAATGACAGAAGGTCGCGAGGTCTTCACTTGCATCTATGACGCTTGAGTAGGTACAACAACAGGAACATCCGTCTTCACTTAATTATCAAGAGAGCGGAGTATTACTAGCTTAGTTGACAGTTATCCAGATGCGAATCAGCGTACACCATCATTACGGTAATGGATATCAATGAGTGTGGAATGTTCAGCAGGAGTAATGGCAGTAAAGCAAAAAGGAGTTAAGTAAAGCGGCTTGACCAGCACGATCACAAAAATGTAGAAATATCTTTCTCTAGTCTTAGTGGCGCGCGTCCCACGGTGTCTTGTATTGTGACACGCGCATGGGGATATAGGCAGGAGGAGCGCCAGGTGCCATATGCATATCATACGCAGCCTGCGGCGAGGGTGCATAGATCGGGCGGTAGTTCGGTGAGTTTGCTACCCACGCAGTGCCAGGCGCCGATACATTTTTGATGCGGCTGCGGCGACAGCAGCAAGCTATGCCGGCGATGAGCAGAATCAAAAGAAAGCCGATACCAACGACCAAGCCGATCAACCATGGCGCCACCGAGAATCTGGAATCGGAGCTCGAGGAGCCACTTGAGTTGAAGAGGTTCGCAATCTCATCTCCTGTAGCACCCCCAGCGCCATTGCGGACCCTTGCAAAGTCTTGTGCCGCTTGAGTTGCATTTGTGATTGGAAGGAGCTGGATGTAGGCTGTATTCGTTAACGGAGTGGCCGCGTTCACTAAGTTACCAAAGTTAATCAGCATGTAAGCATTGCGCACTGGAGGCATCGACAACTTATCAGATCCAGCCGCGAGAAAAAGAACCAGCACACACAAAATGCCATTCCCAAAATTATATCAAAGAGAATTTCATTTTGCTCTACAATATCAAACGAGTATGGTTGGAACTAACGAGAAATCAGCAAAGAGTCGGAATACGTAAGAGGATCGCGCTCACCGCGCCAACGCAGTATTCTTTTCCATGTGCCTGCAAGTCAAACCCATCGAAGTTCAAGTCGAGAGGATGGATAGGAAACTCCACACCCCCGAAAAGGAAAGTAGCGTTAACTTCCTGATCGCAGGGGAGAACCCAGATCTCTCCAAGATCAGTAAGGTTCGTGAGAATAGCACCAGGGATGTTGCTATATAGTGCCTGAGCAACATAACTGCAGATGCACGATCAAAGCTTATCCAAATATGCTACCGTAGGTACTCACGAGGGAACCTGAGGAAGTGTGAACCCTGTGTCAAAAATGACTGTCGCGTTCTGGGTTTGTGCACCTGTAACTTGAGTCTTGATCTGAATTGGCTTGCCATTTGGCCCAATAATGCCGTTAACATCAAGTAAAGTCTGCCAATGCTGACCACCCCCGAGAGGAGCGATGGTGACAGGGTGCCGAGGCTGATTGAGAATATCTTGGTAATCCGTCAAAACCTCTCCAACGGCGAGATCTCCGGGATAGAGTTGCTCTGGATCATCTGAACGCTGGAGAAGAATTGCAATGAGTGGCGAGACTGACGCGTTGGAGGTAAATATCCGGTCTAGAGGAGGGTTGGCTGCAGCTGAGCCTCCCGAAGCCCGGACATTCGATCCAGAACTAGGCCCAAGCCCAATCAAGCCATCAGCACCGGCGGCCGCGTTTCCCCCTGGCGCCTCAACTGCAAGACGACGGGTTAACATGATTAAGACGAGTATGAATTAGACTCACTGAAGAACTGGGACTGGACGGAAAATCCAGCAAAGTCCAAGGTAGCGGACATGATATTGCCTGGTGTTTATTGAATGCCTTCAATAAAACGCGGTTGAGCAGCACGCGACACAATGCAGTTACCTGAAGCTGAGCCGGACGCATAGGATACGCTCGCTTGATAATTACGGGGGACAGCGCCCGGTACAGGAGAGGATACCCAGAGATCGGAGCTGATTGATTTGCCAAGGTCAATTATGGCAATCACTCGTGATGGGATGATCCGTACCTCCCAGTGTCGATCATGACGGAGAACGGCGCGTCGTTCAAGGTGACATTGGTTAGGTAGACCAGATTCTGAGAATCAGCTAGTTGTGACAAGGTTCCTGTCATAGAAGTCCTCCGCTCGAGATCGGGGGAGGTGGACCCGAGCCGACCTGAGAGCTGAAGGTGGGCTGCATCGCCGCGAGTGGCCAAGGCAAGAAGACCAAAGGGGAGGAATGAAGAGAACCTCATAAGCAACACGAAAAGAAGAGGCAGGAAAGAAATAGACGCCAGTGGGCGTGTCTTGGATCCATTAAATATACTGTACAGGGTCAAAATGTCAATGGACCAGCCGTTTATTACGATACTCCGTTGGTCTTGGCGTGACTGTGTGCCCGCTTGAGGATGGCCGTGTACAGGATCTGCAGGTCATATTTGCACTGCTGTGGGGCTGATTGGGGGTCGTTGGAAGCAAAGATCTCATTGTGTGGGTTCTGCGCTGAGGGTTGAGCGTGGGTGAGCTCGCCAAGTGTTGTCGCTCGCCGTCACGGTTGGCGAGGGTAAATAACTCCTGCTCTACCCTACGCGATCTCTTCCTAAATGCGTTCTTTACCATTCGTCCACTCATTTTTTCTTTCCTTTTCTTCCCTCTCTGCTTTCGCTATTTCTATTCCATTTGCCGTCCGCACCCCTTCATCCCTGGACGCAACCCGTCAACACCTTTCTCGCCAGTCTTCCACCAGTGGCGTAGTACCCGTCGGGAACACGCAGAATGCTTTTTACTACACCAACATCACGCTCGGTGGACGACAGATATCTGTCATGTTGGATACTGGAAGGTATGCTCCGTTCCTTCTCTGTCTCACCCCACCCTGACGCGTCAATAGCTCCGATTTGTGGGTGACTGGTTCCGTACCTGGTGCTCAAGATACTGGCAAGTCTCTGACTTTATCTTACGCTGTCGGTAATGCCGCTGGTATGTCCTTTTTCCCATCTCTCAGACTCGTACTTACACCCCCCTGCAAAGGTGACGTTTATACGGCCCCATTTCAACTTGACGGCTACACTGTCCAAGATCAGGCATTCCGTCAGTCCATACTCTTTCTCTGTCAGCCTATCTTGGCTTATGCCTCAATACAGTCCTCGTCGCGAATACATCATCTTTCTCCACTAACATCCACTCCGAAGGCTATGATGGTCTTATTGGCCTCGGGCCAAACTCTGGCTCTTCAATTTACAAGAAGCTCAGTGGAAACTCGGGAAACAGTGCCATCAACCGAATATTTCAGCAGAATTCTTCATCCAACAACTACGTTACCTTGATGCTCAACCGTAACGGCGACCCAGGTAGCTCGATAACCGGCCAATTCTCGATATCATCTGTCGCCTCAGGTTTTGAAAACATATTGAATCAGCCACAGCTTCCCGTAGAGAAAGTATACAAGCTTACCGACAAGGACCAGCACTGGCAGGTGTTGACAGACAAGGATGCTGGCATTATCGGCCCCGACGGACAGCCAATTCAATACTCATCGATCGTGCCCAAAGCACCAAGCGGTCAATTGGTTGCTGTTTTGGACTCCGGATTCACGCTACCCCAGGTTCCCCGCTCGGTGTCTGATGCCATCTATGGACGTGTCCAGGGTGCAGAATGGTCGCCATCAAGTCAGGCATGGCTCGTGCCTTGTGGACAGTTGATCAACGTCACGTTCAACTTTGGTGGTGTCCCGTATCCTGTGCATCCACTGGACGTATCTTCCAGTGATTTCGGTGTGACATTTTCGAATGGACGCCCTGCTTGTCTTGGGACTGTGAGTCGTTTCAAAGGGTTCTTGCTCACACCTAACCCGTCATCAGTTCCAACCTATCAGCTCGGCCTTCAGTTTACTCGGAGAATACGATATGATTCTCGGCATGGCATTTCGTATGATTATTTCGTTTATTTCATGCTCTATTCCATGCTGACTATCGTCTTCTAGTGCGAAATACTTACACACTGATCAACTTTGGCAATCTAGTTCAGGGTGGCTCGAGCTCAAGCAACCCTTATATCCAACTCCTTTCCCTCACCGACGAGACCACTGCGGTCAACGATTTCATTAAAGTCCGATTGAACGGCCAGAACCTTATAAACTCTTCCCAGTATGCCCTCTTGCCCGCGTCGCAGGAGCAGCACTCGCCCGAGACCGCGGCAGAGAAGAAGGCGCAGTACGAGGAAGAAGTGCTCAGTCGCTGGCCTTACATCCTTGCCGGATGTCTCCTCTTTGTCCTCCTCCTTATTGCTTACATTATCTGGCGCTGTTGTTGCAGGCGTAAACGTCTGGCCAAGAAACAAGCGGCAAAGCAGCAGGGAGGTATTGCGTCTGGTGGACCGAACGCCAGGCCTTATGCACTGTTACCGGACACAGGGAGCACTGCGACCCTGGTGATGAAGCCCTTACGCGGGTCCGCGCCTGATGCCAAGGCATGAATAAGTACTATAGTACGTTCTGCCGAGGATACGGATGAGCATGCTGGCGTGTTTGTTAGATACCATGAGCAAGCTCGACTCGTAGCTGGCTACCATGGACTTGCTGCAAGTGCATGTAACTGCATGTTACAAAATATAAAACCATCATCGCATCCATGTAAACAGGGTCTCGAAGACTCTTCGTCCTCGCCATACGGGTATGCTCAGGCGTAATACATGTGACGCATTGATATAATACATTCAACGCCACCCATCGAGCCTACTAGTAAATCAATATTGAATGAATTCAAGACCGGTCACGACGTGTGCGACATCCGACAAACAGAGATGGTCGCCCTCCGAGCACGAGGATCGAGTGTGTAAAACACAACAACGCCGCGACGCAGACCATGATCGCCCTCAGAAACAACGATGCCCCGGCGTTCTGCTGAGCGAGCGCTTTGATTATTAAACCGGCTCCGCGCGCCTCGTATGACTCTTCCAACACCGCAGATGTCGACGGACCGCCGTCTTGGGCCCGAGCCTGTCCTTCAAGTTGGGATTGAGAGGGTGGAGAGTCCAAGTCATCCAAATCCACCACGCAAGGACCAGCGGCAAGGCCTGTCCAGGAACCCTCGAGCAACCCCGAATCCGTACGTATGACTGTCGTCGATCCGTCGTCAGCGTCATACCCGACGCGCCAACAACCCCGGACGTCCGACGGCTCATGGTAGTACGTGCACGTGTCGAGAAGATGGCAGGCGAAGATGCGCTCGTTACTATCACCTCCACCCCCTGGGTCTTGCACGCCGTCACCCACATACAAACGTGCCACAGTCACACATGATGCCAGTGCTGCGTCCGAGAGGAAGGAAACGTCGTCGCACAGCCAAACTTGAAGTCGGTCACCACTACCAGGTGACGTCAGAACGGGAACGTGGATCGGGCGCGATAGCCATGCGGCCACGAGACGTTCACTGAGCACCGGCAGTGTGGAGGTAGCAGTAGCGAAAACGGGCGCCCGCAACTTGGCGACGCGTCGGAACTCCGAGTCGAAAAAGGGGAAGAAGTCGAAGTCGGGCTGCGAGAGGCTGTACATTCGCCAGGTCGGCGCGTCGTTTTATTAATTAATGTTCTTTTGGTGACGGCTTGAGCGTGCTTACCTGCAGGCATACCACAGCGTGATGAAAACGATGAGGTATTCCGAGCCGTTGGCGTTGGGTGGGTGTCCGTCGTGTAGCCAGCTGATCATACTCTGGGCAGCTTCAGGGCCATGCAGGGTCTCCGGAGGAGGGAGGCACGACAACGCTGTGATGGGATGAAACGCATCGATGATGAGTGGGTCCTGCATTGTCAGAGAGTCGTATGGTGAGGCTGGACGGGGAGCCTGGTTATCATGCTTTTGTACCCATCCGAAAAATGCAGGCAAAGCGTGGACCGCGGCACAAAGCAAAGGGTAGCGGTCCAATCGAATTTATGATCTTGCATAGATCTCAACAATGGAATGAGAGTCTTTTGACCACATAGGGGTAAGAAAAGCAACTTGGATAGTGTGAAAGATCGAAAATGCTACATGATGCGATTCTTGTCATCTAGCGTAATCCTGGCCTCGTGAAGATAAAGTTGTAAAAACAATTTATCAAGGCTCCATGGTGGTATAAAATGTTACATGAATAGATCCTAGAGTTCTGCTGCGTACTGTGTGGCCTTGGTTAGTTTCGCATTAAATAATGCGAGTGCAGGACCAACGTACGCTGGAATGTGTCACATCCAGCGGTGACGGTGAGGTGAGGACCATAGACATCGACCGCGATCGTCTATGCACTGGTGATATGGGAGTGTCTCGAGCACAAGGTACCACCCCTTCATCACCCTCGTTTCTCGCCGGTTTTATTCCCTCGAGAGCAGGCGGCTCGGGTCTCTGCAGATGCGGCGTTGTCGAGGGAAGAATTTCCCGCTGTTGTGTCTCTGGGGATGGCACTTTGATCGACTTGGGTCTTTGCGAACGCCTCGGTGCCGTGCCCTTTACAGGTTCTTGTGGCGGTCCTTCCGCCTTTCGAATGACCTCACTCTTGGGTTCGATGAAACCGACTTCTGCAACCCGAGTATTGTCAGGTCGCGCCCATCCAAA